>LUGF01033550.1:184325-203444 GCA_001625245.1 Calycopis cecrops | reverse complement strand
ATTTGGGAATGGCTACAGCTAAAATGTGACATGGGTTTATGTTATTATTGAAAGGTTATTTATTATTCACGCTGATGCTTCGCTGAGTCCTAATTTATGTTCTTAACTTTCAAGAGAGTTATAGACCCGAATATCAAAATCTACTACCTTCTTGAAGCACAAATTTTAGCTTGATCCTGTCATGCTTTACATAATAATATATTACTTACATAATAATATATTATCAACAATTGTATGTGTGATACAATGTGGTCAAGACTTTATTTTTCTTAATCCATCTTACCACGTCACTTGAGCGGAAATTACTCCTTGTCCCGAGGAGGTGCGACGGACGGGGGGAGGTAGTTTCTGGAACAGCTTATGACCCCTCCGAGGATGAACTACTTAGATGAGCTTCGAATAGAAATTTCGTTTTGAGAGCTAAGAAGAGATTTATCTTCGTAACAAGGATTACATGCCCTAGCTGTTTATGTTAATACTTTTGGATGAAATAGATTGATCATTTTATTGTCTCCATGAAACAGTACCAAGTGAAACAGTAAAACCAATAGTATAGTAGTATATAAAACAGTTTTCATCAGTAAAATAATATGCTTTTTTTTAAGATTTGCATAAAAAACAGATTATCGCAAAGTATTGTAAGAAAAGCTAAAAAAATCGTGTTAAAAAAAACATTACTACTATCCTCTCTACTACTTAATAATAATAATAATAATAATAATAATAGATACAATGCAAGTCTACATATTAATATATATAAAATCCAAACAAATATAAAGCATCTAACATTAATAAACACAACGTAACAAAATGTCAGACATTTTCCGCCTTGTTACTTAAGAATATAATAAAATTATTAAAGTAAAAATCTTTCCACATTTCCTTGCTGGTATTTTTAATTTTAAAAACTGTTGGTGCATTTGAAACATTTTAACTTTGAGTTTCATGCATCAAATTTGCTAACGCGTTTCATGTGGTATCTGAAGCCCATCGGGGCAGTCGGAATCATTTTCCTGACAACCAACACACTACCAACACCCATGGATATGCACATAGAGATTATCCAGATGCGCTGTTCTTGTTCCACTCCCCGCTTCATGAGCTACCAGATACTTACACACCCCACCAACACGACGAGGCAAAGCTGTCATTTTCAGCCAGTATCGTGTAAGTTAGAGATACCTCCTCGGTCGTCGGGACCCAATACAATTCAGCTACAATGCAGCGTCGCACGTGATCTATTCAGTACTTTGCTTTTTGAAAACGGAGAGTGGAATTTCTCCTTGAATCGTTTCTAAGTCAGAGTTAACAAAACCGTAGCAGGATGTTCAGTGTATTGTAACAGGATACAGGAAAAAGTTTATTTATATTTTAGTAGGTACATTTTGTGTTTAAGTTTTTTTACTTTTTTTAAGACCAACCACATTTTTTATATACAACAGGATCAAATTAAAACTTGAACATTGAAATTTAACACGATGAACCAAATACCTAATTATACACTTTTTTGATATCCTGTACTATTATTTCACGTAGTAAACAAAATATTACATACAAATTTGTAAAAATAATAAATTCATTTCTGAAAATGTAAAAACCTAAACAGGCTATAAAAAAAAACAGGTATTTTAGAGAACGAGCGATTTAAATTATGAAATTACTGGTGAATTAAATATCTTCAATCGTTGCTCGTACCAAACGTTACACGTTCATAGGAAATAAATCTTTTGTGCTTAGTATAATATGCGGAAAATGCGAAGCAACAGATGTTAGGTAACAAACAGTTCGCAACAATACGTTTATCTGCCTTACAAATTGAATCTTATAATAAAAGCAAAATTCTTTGAAGCAAGAATAAAATTTTCGAATATAAATCAGCGAATGTGCTAAGGTTCATTATAAATTGTCTTTCACTTTATTTTTTCCCTTTTTTTTTGTTGACGCAGGCGAATACATGTATTTATGAAACTTAGGAGCCCGGCTAGCCCATACACCTATATCAGACCCGACACTCAGTGCAATACTGATTAAACCCGTGCCTGCCTTCAGCCGCTAAATTGGAGAGTCCCTGATTCGCAGGCAACCTGGTCCCTCCAGCGTCAGGCTGGCTTTGGTGGAAAGGCTAGCTTCTCCTCCTTGGGGGTAATCCGGCTGATTTTGAACCATCCACATCGGAACCGTGCAATTGAGTCAGGTTCCCATACCCTGGTCTTAATGCTCCACCGGAGCACACTACGCTGGTCGTCCTAATCTACGCCGCCATGTGCTGATTCGTAAGGACGGGTTCAGAACCACTCAGCTGAGCTGCTCTCAGCCCGGCTTCTCCCCCCAAACCTGTCCGGTGTGGGTAGCCCTGTCCGGCATAGCCTTGGGAATCACCAAGGTACGCAAGCTCCCCCACCAGGACAAAGTGGCAAAACTTAGGGGGGGTCTTGACCTATCGTCAAATCCCTAGGATTAATGTCAAATATATGTCAAAATAATTTAACTATTTAAGAAAAATGCATAAATATATTAATGTATGTATAATGTATGTAAATTAAAGCTTTTCCTCATATTCCTTAAAAACGACTTAAGTCCAACGTTGGTTCGAAAACCGTGAAATTGATGAAGCTTAAGTTTGAACTGATTTTTTAAATTATTAAATTAAAAAAAAAATTATAACATTATAGACAAAAAATAACCGTTACCGTTGGATAAGCAATAAATCAAATTGTTTTTTATCTTTATATAGTTGATGGAATGAATTTGTCACTTGGAACTTTTTCACACGCATGGAAGTTCATAATATATTTTGATTATATATTATATTTTATTTTACTATTTCCACTTTTAGTCTTATTTTGAATCAATAAATAGTGGAAATAGTATAAAGAGTATATAAGTTATACATATCAAAATATTTTTATCTTCAGTAAATATTTTATTTAGACAAGATGTAACGAACCTTTCATTCTTTATTTCTAATTTAATGTTTCCACGTTTAAAGTGTTCGTACAACGTTTAGGGGTTTCACTTTACGACCGTTAACTCGATCGTGAACTTTTTAGTAGAGAATCACATAACTTCTCGGTTACGATGTCAAGCAAAGCCAGGAGAGTTTGTTGTATATATATACTTTAATTGTGGGTACGAATGTATTTTTTATGTAGTTGTAAAGTGTAAAATGTTTATGATAAATAAATGGTTACAAATAAATGATTCTTATTTATTATTCATATCTCATATAACTCGTATTTATAATATAATATTCTCGAAAAAAAAATAAACATTCCCTAATGAAAATAAGACTATAATAAGAATAATTGCATATCTCAAAAGCATCATGAAAATGGCTCCAACTGCTCGTTATACGCCCGTTATGCGATAAAAAAATGTGATTCAGATATCCGAAAATTTATAAAATTTTAATATTATTTTAAAAGCTAGTTGTCATCTCTGTTTAAAAATTCTCTTCAAATTAGCTTGAAGTCATAATATCGAGTGGCTATTTTTTTTTATTACAGAATACAACCTATTCCTTATATGTCCTTCTATAAATATATTATTTTTTCATATCTTCCATATATTATAGAAATCTGAAATGAGATCTTTACAATACTTTTTAATTTCAATCATCACCACCTTTACGTCTATATTATATCCAAGTCAAGTCAAATTTATAACCAATTTCTTTTAACTCACAATAAACCTATAAAAAGAGATGCCAGTCTCTGAATTTTCAAACTGATAAGACTCGAGATTATTCAAGATTTCAATTAATTATTTTTATCTCAAAGACTGACAAAGCGCCTTCATGTTTTGAATGTCTATCATTATTTTTTTTAATATCCGTGGACATATTATCACATTTAGTAATCCTAGCCCCGTGCTAAGTACCGTCAGGACTTGTGTTGTGGGTACTAGACAACGGACAATATCTTATCTAAAGGTCTATGGGCGACAGTACTCTCTCTCTCTCTCGTACTCGTTTGCATACTATTATATGAGAAATATTGACGAGAAATTTACATGAAGTTCAAAATAAAATCTACAAAATCAAACCACAAATAAATGTATAATTACTAGTTTTATTTTTTTTTTATTAATAAAAGTTTCGGTTGAGATAATTTAATGCCTTAATTACGACTTTCCTGAATTAAATTACAGACAGAAGCAATGAGTTGTGACAACCATGCGTCCAGCAGAAGTGGCACTGCTTTATTTGTATATGAAATATCTTTATGTAGATAATGTCTCGGTTTACGAGATAGTAAGTTGGCACAAACCGTACCCATTGTCTCGTATTCCGCTAGGAGAGGCTATGAAGCTCGAATAAACGATCCACAATGCTCAATTTGTACTCAGTCGCCGCTCGCTGCTTCAGGCTTACCCAAACGAACGATATTGTTAGCAATTGTACTGTTTCTCCTTTTTAAGTCTTATTTTATTCGTCACGATACAGTGTAAAACTTTGGCATCGAGTTTTGTCCTACTTTTATTATATCGCAGATCTCACACTACTACTAAAGAATAAATGTGATTTCGATATGAAAGTTCGCAAGAGACATAAGAGAAATACAAACTCATTTTCTAATTATTGATGACTTAAATGCGTAATATACAAATATTAATACGTTTACATATAAAAGCCATTGAAAAAAATTAAACATTTTTACAAAACAAGGCTTTATTTCTTTTCAACGTTAAAACTAACACACTCGTGACATTTCACGAAATTACGCAATAATCACGCAATACAAAACACCAGCAACTTACTGGCGTTACACGCTCTAATTCACCATAAAACTACTTATAACATTCACTAACAATATTTTAACTGAAAAAATATTTCCGAGTATGCTTGAATAAAAATAAATTTAAATACACGACAGAAAATTTCCCCTTTCAATACGAAATGTTGAATTGTGAACAACAAAAACATGGTTATGATTTTTCTGAGAGATTATTATTATGCTAATGAGAGAAAATATACAACTTATTTGCCTATATGAATTTCATAAATTTCGAATTAAATGCTAGATTCTCGTAGCTTTATCTTCCGTCATCTGTTGTCTTGTCATTATTGGAAAATATGTTGTCATTATATCGTGTGTGGCCGAATGGTCAATCCGTTATTTTGCCCGACAATAGTATATATATATAATAGATTCATTATAGCCATTATGTTACCGAGGACTAATACCTATATAACAAAAAAGTCTCATCAAAATCCGACTAGTAGTATCTTCTACAGTTTAATTATACTATGTATAAGCAAATTATCTATAAGTTGTTAGTATTTGATACAGATAAACGTAAATACGTATGAACTGGATCCATCAGTGAAAAATGATGGCATATTTTATAGGATAAGCGGCAAACGAGCAGATGAGAGATGACTAAACCGCCACCCATAGACATCTGCAAAACTCGAGGATTTGCAGGCGCGTTGTCGGCCTTTTAAATAAAATTATGCAGCATTTTTGACTTTGACATCCGCTAAAAAGTTGTGCCGGCCCAATTCGGCTGCATGCATGCATGCAGTGTGGCAATATCTCTCACTAAATATTACCTCGAACGTTAATAGTACCTAGAATATTAGTTAAATTAGTTTTTATGTAATGAGTAAATTTCACATAAAATTTAGGCATAAAAAGTAAATCGTTTACGCTATAATATAATATACTTGTATGATATTTGGCCGCTATGTCATTATTAAAAAAGGAAATCAATTGAACAATCACTTAAAATGAAAATTAAACTTTCCGTGATCAACTCACCTCTCTACTCTCGAACATGAGCCCTTTATACAAGCAACCCCACCATTGCTTAATCCACATTTTAATCACATACTTTAATTCCATAATATGATTATTACAATAATTACACTATTGTTTATTAATTGTAATAGCAGAATATGTCGTTGCACGGTGCACGAGGTGTTGTCAAACTAGAAGCCACCGTCATACTTAAATTGTTTTTTTAGTATTACTTTCATAAGAATTCTTGCTGTCTTGATCCGAATCAATATAAACTTCTTACTTACATATTACTAGCTTTAATGACGTACAGAGAGGCAGGCGCTTGTTCGTACTCTTTGTTCCAGTAATCCATTCGGGAGTATGCTGAAGGAAATAATAAACTCTGTAGGGATGTTTGTGAGTATCAGTAATCGCCGTGTCAATTTTGTTTGTTTCCATATGCACTAATTTATAGTTACAAGCTCTGTATATACATAGTTGCGGAAATAATATATGTGCTGTGTGTGGGAGGAGAAAGGATGGCAGCGCATCTGTATAGCGGATCTCTATGGACGGCGGTAGTTATAATAATATTTCCAACTGCTCGTTTGCCCCCTTATGCTATAAAGAAGCGCTTCTGATTTATTTCATGTAATAAAGTCGAATAAATCGTAAATTCGAAAGTGATCTGCAATCTGTGTGGTGGATGGCGAATATAATTTATCTCCTTGTGGACGAATTCGCTAGTTTTATGACGGGAATTCGTTCCGATAACGAAATAGCGACTTGTGATTACGTGCGCACATGATACGGAATATTTTCGTATTCCTGATCATATTCCAAGAGAGACAGAATTTAATAAAATGAGGTTAGGTTACTTTTATCTGGTTTATGAAGGTGACGTTCTCTGTTTCAAACAATCGGTCACGCTAATAATAGGGAGTGTCACGCTGCACGCCGAATTGGGCCGGCACAACCGGGTACCTCTCGCTTACACGACACCGGCGTGAAGTGACAGCCAGTGGCCCATGGAGGGTAGAGGAGGAAGGAGGATAATGCATCTGTAAATATCTATGCGGATGTCTATGGACGTCGGTGGTCATCAGACTGCTCGATTGCCCCCTTATACCATAAAAAATGTGCTTTAGACCACACAACTGAAGTAAAACTTAATTATTGATTTTATACACAAATTCACTACCGTAGTAACAATGACATAACATTTCATTATATGATATTTATTTTTTAAATTCCAAAAAGATTTTGAATGCTGCATAGATATAGTCGCACGATTTAGCGACTCTCTGAGACCGGTCGCGGTAGAGTCGTGCGAAGTATCGTGATCTGGCGACTGCGTTTAGACGTAAATTGACATTAATTGTCATACATTAGCGGCTAATTCGCAGCGTCTGGCCTCTTCAAGTGTGCGCTCCGCGCGTCCAGTCGCTGCATCCAGCTTCTAAAAAGCGACTAAGTCGCCGGTCGCCGCGTCTAAAAGTCTCGTGTGTGTTGTGGCCCTAATATGGAATTTATAATAAAGGAACATAAATCCTGGACGTAGTGTGCGGTCTTATTCTTAAAGTAAATACCCCAGAGTCCGTCATATCAGCGTGGCTCGTGGATAACATTACTGTGTTAAATTATTCATATTCACGCAGCGGTTTCTGGATATTTTTCGGAGTATTTGAGTAAATATCTACATTTTATATAATAAATAGAAAGAAATTTAGAATTTTGTTTCGTAGAACACGCTGTTACCGACTATTGCCTTGTCGTTGGTCGTTGTAGGTTTTCTTTTTGTTTTTAGTTTTAATCATTCAGTTATGTATGTTGTCTTAACTGATTTTGTATGTTTAATGTTGGCTCAATGTGTTTTAACAAATTAAATTACTATTATTATTATTTTCTTTGTTTAAAGTTAAGAAGCTCTCCATTTTAGCTGTTTCATTATATGTCTCTTCCGCTAATGAGCCACCGGCTACTGACAAACCGGACAGACGATATCGCGAGTGAGAGGTGCCTTCCCGCTCCCGCCCTCGACCCAATTCCGCTGCAATGAACCTTACCTTATGAAGTACCTTTTATAAGTTATGTAATTGCTATGTAAGAGGTAGTGCCACACTGCATGCTTGCATGCAGTCGAATTGGGCCGGCACGACCGGGGAGGTACCTCTCGCTTACACGAGATTGGCGTAAAATGACAGCTGTGCTGTCGCGTTTCGTGCGGTGTGTAAGTAGCCGTTGGTCCATGGAGGTGGGAGGAGAAAGGAAGGCAGCGCATCTGTATAGCCACTATGCGGATGTTTGTGGGCGTCGGTAGTCATGAAAATGGCTCCGGCTGCTCGTTTGCCCTCCTATATCATAAAAAAAAATGTAATTGCGCTACATAAAAAAATAAAATATGTTATCTGTTCGAAATGAACAATAAACGTGCCACTGTGTGACCATGTTATTGATTATCATACAAAATAAAAATGAAACGTCGAGATAAAGTGTGAACGAGAGTTTGTAAATAAAATATTAAATTGCATTGCTGCTCCTATCTGTTGTAATAAAATATTGGAATATTCAAATGAAATCTGGTTTTATTGAACTGTAAGGCCTTTATTTTAATATTTGTTACCTCTTTAAATATTTTACAAACGAACCAATTTGAAAATATTTAAATTGTTACGTCTTTCTTGGTAATTAGAGCTCTAATGCTACAAGTCGACTAGGTACTGCCGTCGACCCGGCGACGGCTGTCGTTGACTCGTGCCGCTCGTGTGTAAGGGCTCTTACCGATATTCAAAAGCTTTAAAAATAAATAAACCTGCCAGCTGCTCGACAGACGTTGTCTTGTCATTATTGGACAAAATGTTGTCATGGTAACTTGTAACAATGTGGGCAAATTATCAACCCGTTACATTACCATTGTTGTATATTCGATATACCGACTGCAACGCCATCTGCCGGGCTGATTTGTTAGTCTAAAATATTCTCAAATCGCCTTTAACACACACAAAAATTTCGTCAAAATCGGTCCAATCGCTTAGGAAGGGTTAACACGTAAAGTGTCAACACACGCACACAAGAAATATATATCGCACGTTACCATTTTCTTTCTAGCGACATGTTCATGTTCCAGTGTTAGTAAGTTCGTATTTCCAATTAAATGGCGAGCCATCCTTTTTGCAAATGCGTATGTTATCGCTCGCCACCACTGCGGGTTCACATCCGACCGTTTGTAAAACCACGATAAAAAGAATGAACGATGAACGCTATATCGAAAATTTTATTCACCATTTCTTATTGGTGGTTGATTACTTGGATCACTTGATAGATTTGTTATAAAACTACCTTACGCGCACTTTACTTGGAGAGAGCGTTACAAAAATGTGTTGATCGGGCGAGGCCGGAAACTGAACGGAACGGAAGATGTTATTCAAATTCAAAATTCGAATTCGATCTAATTGAAACTTTTTTTATTTAAGAAAATAAATATTATATAACATGTTATGTCATTGTAACTATGGTTATAACTTATAAGTGTATTAAATCAATAATTAGGTTTTACTTCAGTGGTGTGGTAAAGCACACACATTTTTTTTGTGTTATAGGGGTCAAACAGATCAAATGAAATTCCTAGAAATGCTAGACAGTACTATCTAAAAACTCAAAATTATAATCTTTACTTTGTATACTACTTATGTGCGTTGGCTTATCTTGTCAGCAAGTTTTGGAAAAAGATAGCAAAGAATAGAGTACACCTTATGGCGATGTTGTTTCAACAACAATTGACATAAATATGATAAATAATACAATTCAATACAAAGAATGTAGATCTTTTTCTTTATTTATTTATAATTTATTAAAGGTACATGATATTATTAAAAAAAATATTTTTTATTTTTTACGTTTTAAGTTTCCATACCTAAAAGTTAAAAACGGAACCCTGTTGCTATGACTGTGCTGTCCACTAGGCTGTATATCATAGACCGCAATAGCTAGAAAGAAATTTTCACAAATTACGTATATCCGTTGCTGCTTTAACAACAAATACTAAAAATAAAAAAAAATATTAACGGGGGTCCCCATACAATAAACGTGTTTTATGAGCAATTTTTTTTAATGGTATTGAAGGTAATGATCATACGTGCCTTCTCTTCGTGCGCGAGTACCTACGACTCGCACGTGGTTGATTTTTTTTGAACATCACTGGAGGCTGATAGATCATGCTTTTATTTAAGCGAGCGTTATTATAGCACAGCCATTTTATCACAAAAGAAAACCTCCATTCAGTGTCAAAAAGTACTTTTGTATTCCGAGCATGTGACGAAATAATGCGTGGACAGCGATTTTCGGCCCGCCCGCAAATTAGTGAATAGTCACTCTTACGAGAACAGAATAATAATTTATGTCGGAATATGATAACTGCTAGAATACATTGTTTTCTTTTTTATGGTATGACATGACTACCGACGCCAAAAGACATCCACATAGAGGCTATACAGATGCGCTGCCTTCGTTTCTCCTCCCGTCTCCATGGGCCACCGGCTACTTACACACCGCAAGAAACGCGACGGCACAGCTGTCACTTTACGGTTTCGTGTAAGAGAGAGGTACCTCCCCAGTTGTGCCGGCTCCATACGGCTGCGTTAAATTTACCAGAAAACGAGTAGTCTATAGACTAATACATAAAATAAAGCCTATAGCATTCGCCCCCCATAAGCCCGAAAGTTTTGTAAGAAATGCGAAATGCAAACGGTATGAAACGTAAAATATAAAATATTTATTTCCTTTGCCTATATATAAGTATTGGGCTAAACTAATGTATTTAAGTTCGTATTATAACAATTATGACTAGTGGACTCGAGAAGATCGATATTCGATCTAAGTCAAACTTTTTTGTAACAAAAATTAAATATCATAATATGACATGTTATGACATTGAAACTAAGGTAAATAATGTATGCAGAATTTTCAACACTTGCAAAAGACACTATTAAAGAGCGGTAAAGCGGTAAAGTCACATTAGGCCCCTGATGTGGTACGTAAATAATTCACTTTCGTATTTAATTTTTAAAACTGGTAATACTAGGCATTTAGAACTTATTAAGTCCTTGTTTCTCGGAATCATTGTTAATAATAATATATCCAGATTGCCTTCAGCTTTGGCTCGTTAAAATGGACCAAATGTAATTAAATCCTCTATCCAGACTTTCGTTACACAAGCTAGGTAATTGGCCTGTGGACATTATATTCTGTTCAGATCCGATCGGAGGTTTGACTTGGTCAATTAACTTTTTGTACTTTACTAATTAAGACAACTATGTCTCAGTATATTTTTACACAAACAGACATATTTTTTTTTATATTTTGAGGTAGTTCTTTTGATGACTGCCAAAACTCATAGCACTTTTGCATAATTCTTATGAGACGTGTTGCTCTCCTGCTTTCTACCTTGTAATTGAACTATCGTAAAGAGTCTACCTTTTTTATAATATAAGGAGGAAAAAGAGAATTACTTCTGCAATCAAATAGTTCCAAAAGGCCTAGGCTTGTCTTGCCATAGTTGAAAAGTTACATAATATTATATTTCTTATTGAACCGACAATGTTAACAATTTTATTTTTAGCAATTGTTTCTTAAATATACAATGGATAAGTAGACTGTGCTAGCTATATTTCGCCAAATTTTGACTGAATCAAGCCAATTATCAACCAGAGCCTCCGTGACTTAAATTAAATTGTGTGTTAATTTACAGCTACGTAATTACGTAACAACGGTTTTAAGTATACTAAGAACCTCCCCTGTCATGCCGGTCAATTTCAAAAAGGCTCAAATTGTACTAAATTTACACAATGTACATCAAAAACTGATCTCATATGAAGCATTAGACGATGCTAATACAGTGATTATACATAAATATAAAATTTGTTTATCAATCAATCAATTATTTACTGATCCTTAGATAAAACGAAAAGACAATCCATTTTCGAATCAATACTTACCCAAGACATCTATCCGTTACACGAAGACCATTAAAATATGGAATAAAAGAAGCGACTGAGCAGTAAAATTAAAAACAGCTTGCTCTATAAACTGCCAAGTACGCGGTGACGTGAACTTTATTTTGAAAGTAAATTTCACAAACTTGTTTTAATCATATTTAAATATTGCATTCCTGTGTACTTAAATATTTCTTAACTAAACTCCATTATTTTTATCTTATGGATTTAACCTTATGATAAATTATTAAAACGACGTTAACGGGAAATCTTCCCGGATACTTCAAGGTTGTTTAGAAGAAATCGCTTCCTTAGCGATAAGACCGCCTGTTTGCTTTAGTATATAATTTTGTATTACTGTTGTATATCTATTCATAGTGGGCAAATAAAGAATATTTTCTTTCTTTCTTTCTTTCAATCATGTTACGCAATTGAGTGCGAAATTTAATCGCATTTATCTTACGTGTCTCCATCATAATTTCGTAAAAATATCCTAGCTTTTAAATAGAGGTTAACCAAATTAGTTTTAACATAGATTCTAGATTGGTGACAAAACTAAAGTTTACGGCAAGCATATCATATCAACAATATTTTTTTTTAAATTATAATCCAAGGCTTTTATTAAATGATAAATCGACGATCGACAACGAAAATTTACAATTTTTTTACTTTTGAATAAGTTGTCTAAATTAGAATTTATTTTAGAGACTTTTTGGAATAGACATCCTAGTTTTTATGGAAAGTACATGAATATAATACTTAGATAATACAATTTCAGTATCTATAGGTTGTTAGGGTTTAAAAGTCCCAATCAAGGGCATGATATATATTATAATATATATTTAGAAGACCTACATATACAGTGTGTCCGGTGTCGACCTAGCGATAATTTGAGGTTACAAAATATACCTAATTTCATCGACAAAAACATACATTTATGGGGGTCTACCCCCCCTCCTGTCAGAATGGCCGCCATTTTAATTTTTTTCGATTTTTGTCGATACTTCTGCCAAAAAAGGCCGATAACTATGAGACCCCCACAAATGTATGTTTTTGTCGATGAAATTAGGTATATTTTGTAACCTCAAATTATCGCTAGGTCGACACCGGACACACTGTATAATATTAATTAAGGCAATATCATCATTTTGTCTTCATAGACAACATCACTTCCGTACCAACTTATAGACAATAATTATAAAACATAAATAATAATGCGCTCTATGACTTTATGTCAATAAATTACGAAATGAAACCTATATAACCTTTACCACGGTAAGTTAAAAGCAAGAAAAGTGCACTATAAATTTAAAAGAAGTATAACAAAAGCGATGTGGAAATACTTACCTGTTCGTACATTACTGGAGGACGTGAGATCAAAAGTTAAAACCAAGTTCCACGTACATTACCCGCTGCATGTTCCGACATTATCTCGTAAAGCACTCAGCGGGAGCGGGGGCGGAGAAAATGCAGGCACCGATAATGGTATATTAACGCGCCGCTTGTAGCGCGCTAGACCCCCGGCGGGTTGTTCCATTTTATTATCTACCCTCACCTATGGATAGTAAACTATTAATGATCATATTGAAAATGTAAAACTGTTTTTATTGTATGTAATTTATTTGACATTGTAGCCTTACACAAGTTAATATTGGAAGAATTTAAGTTTATCACAGCCCACAGCTTGTTATAATTTATTATGGTAAAAGTTTTTTTGTGAGCAGCAGTCAGAATCTTGATTGCCAGCCGGCCACATTGCTCGCAGAAATTACCACCTCTGGGGAATGGATGGAGGGCCTTCCACCTGGAGGAGTGATGACCTCCAAAATGTAGCAGGAAGCCGCTGAATGCAAGCAGCTTGTGGTCGTGTATGGCGCTCTCTGGGAGAGACTGCTGATGATGATCATGACGTATTACTATAGTTACTATTTTATAACAAATCAGGTATTCCTTCAGTCATTTTTTGGAATAAAATTATAATTACAATCTAAACTGACATTAAATTAAAAAAGAAAAACTTAAGTAAAAATAAAAAAAAACATACACAAGATTATTTTAAAGAATCCAAGAGTCATAATAGATTTACTTACGATATTGAGGCAAATGTAACGACACCATAGTTCTGCGTCAATCTCTTCATGTTGTTTTAAGAATATTTAAATCGACTTATACACATACACTTGAAAAACATTACTCTCATTCTAATAATAAAATCTATTGTTACGTAAAGAAATCCAATAACAATCGACATAGTACAAACTGAAATGGGTCTAAACAAAACAACTTGACATGAGATACTTTTTATTTATATCTTGAACACAAACAGATTACATTTCGAACAGACCAAATAACATCAGAAAGGAATTTCACTTGCCTACCGTTTCAGTGCGCTGTTACTTTCTGTTCGAGCTTGTCTCTCGTCGTATAACAGCGAAATACTGTTTATTCAAATGTTTTTGGGACGCGCTTTTAGTACTTTGAATTGGGCCTCATTTTGCGGTTAACTTTAATAAGGCATTCATTTAGTCTACAACGTTGTAAGACTTGATATGTCTGTGTGGGAGTTTTTATTAAATGTTATAAGATCTTATATAAATTTACTTAATATAATATATAATATATTTACTTAAGATATATACTTAATATAATATATTTTTATTAAAGAATAAGAAAGCATACGACTGTTCGTTTGCTTTCTTATTCTTAAAAAAAAAGTGTTAAGTGCTTCGCACCGCTTTTGGCTATGGCCGGGTCGTAAGTCTTCATTTTAGCATATAATTATCTACACATACATGAGTAAAAAAATAGCTACTTAAATACTTAATCACAAGTATCTTATTAAATCCGTGGAAGTTTAAATAGCGTAAATAAATTTATAGGTAGTGTTCTGGTATCCCGAACTTCGCTCCAACTACTAAACATTTATTACTAACTTTGTTCAAATGAAATGGTCCGATAGCGCCCTGTTTCAGCTTCTAATTGTGAACATTAGCGAAATTTTAACGTTGTTTGCCCGTTATTATTCGGTTTATTCTAAATAAATGTTCACTTTGAGTCTCATTTCATTTGTTCAAAAAGGTATTGTTATATAGTATATATTTTATAGGATTGATAAATAGATTTGCTGGTGATTTGTCGCTGAAAGATATCATTGTTCTGAGGGAGTTAATTTTATATTATAACTGTTTACTTACATTTAGTTATAAGGAGAGCAAAAATAATTCAGATTCTCTCCTCGATTCAGAACGTTTCACAGTAGAACTATAAACAGAGTTTGACCATATTTTATTGTAAACTGAAAACAGGATATGGAAATGTTTTATTTATATAATAGAACATTTGTATTGGTACTAATAAGGAAAAGACAAACCGGTATAAATGTAAATCAATAAATAGTAGAAATTGCATAATAAAATTTATGCAAGTTATTTTATGAAATTCATTAAGAAGTATATAGATAGTATCAGTATCTATATGAAGAGCATAAAACAAAAATAGACATACTATCGAGAAGTCCTTTAAGTTATTGTGGGAGAGTTTTTACATACCATTAAATGAATTTTTAAAATTAATGCAATGATTAAACACAAATCGCCTGCCTCATAACTATAAACGGTGATATACAAATGTCGATCGATTATTATTAGAGGGCCAAAGATTTTTATGTAAGTCATCAAAATGATATTCTCGCTGAGTTTAAAAGGAAATCATGGACTGAGTAAGTTCAAGCGAAACGAATTGTTTAAGGTCCTCATAAAAGTCGCGACAAATATAAACTTTTAGAACCCCGTCGAGCACTTTATAGTCGTAATTCGTAGTTACTTTTTTATGCTATAGGAAGACAAATACGCAGGCGAAGTGTTGTAGTGGCTACTGACACCCATAGAGTTCTACATTTTAATTGTTATGCGAACCATAACTTTTCATGTAACGGGCCACCGGAAAGTCGTAAGGAACACCCTTAAAACGATACATAAGGTTGTTGCGTTCGGTCCAAAAAATACTCCTGCTGAATACAATGCAGCAAAGATCTACCTCCCCTAGGTACCTCTCGTTTACTTGAGACCTACGAAAAATGACTTGTGCTGTCGCGTTTCGTGCAATGTGTAATTAGCCGGTGGCCCATGGAGGGGGGAGGAGAAAAGAGTGCAGCGTTTCTGTATAGCCTCTATGCGGATGTCTAGGGGCATCGGTAGTCTAATGGCTCCGTCTGTTCGTTTGCCCCCCTATAGCATAAAAAAAGAAAATACCGCTTTTACCATATGACTCATATCCGACTGCTCATTACCAAAATTAGGTATTAGTGAATGAGTATAAGTAATTATTATGCTTCATTTAAATAATTTTACTGTTTTTAGACGTCTCCTTGCTGATATTATAAACATATAAAGCCTTTGTTCGTATCGTTCCATATGTGGTGAGCTCAGGTAGTTGATATAATATCCTTGCACACGCGGTAATAAATATGTCGATAGATGTAGGATAAATAATATTTTAGAGTGTAATAAGACAAAGCATCAAAATAAGGCCTTTTTCTCATTTCACAAATAAATTTGGTCAAGTAGATGGAGGATCAAATAGTTTTCGAGGGTTTATGGACACTAGCAGAAATAATAAGGACATCATTCATTAGTTGGCCTCTTAATACCTCCCCTCTCCAATATTACGTAATCGCTATTCCATGATCTGTCTGCTTAAACTTTTATAAACAGAGAATTACAAAAGCGAGTCATCAAAAATATATTATATTTTACTAGCTGTGCCCCGCGGTTTCCCTTGCGTCACTGCAGCACCATCTGCCGGGCTGATTTGTGAATCTAATCCATTCTCAAATCCCCTTTAACACATCCAAAAAAAAACGTTCAGTCGTTTAGTAGGAGGTCAGTGACATACGCACACACAAAAGAAATCTATACATATAATAAAACAGCGAAATTCGCGTGTCTGTACATTGAATATATTATTTACGAAAAACTAATTGGGGGCGATGTTAATATAGTATTAGAACATTTTTCAATGATTTTTAATTTTTTGTTTGTCTGTTTGTCTGTTTGCCCAAGCTAATCTCCGAAACTACTGGAGAGATTCGAATGAAACTTTTTGTGGTGTATAGATACTAAGCCTGGTCAACATCAAAAACACTTTTTACTGCGATAAAATCGCTAATTCCTACGGGAAATCGGAATTTCGGCACACTGCAAGCAAACAATAAGAAATCACTTTGATTGTTATATTACTACGCTATTCGAACGAAGTCGAAGGCACCAGCTAGTATATTATAAAGACATAACTGGTCGTACATTTTAAATGTAATTAAAACTTTGTCCATGGGACTGAGAATATAAAACGTCAGCTGCGATGGAATTGTAATTTATAACTTTAATAGACTGTCCTTGCAGTCTGACAATGAATACATAGCCTAACTTAAAGACAAATCGTCTGTTACGAGTATGATTCGGTACACCAGAAGGAAAACAACTTGGCTCAAAGTTGTTTAAGACAGAATGAATTATATAAAACTCGCCGCGCCCCGCGGTTTCGCCCTCGTTAATTTCGATCCCGTGGAAAATAGAAAATCGTCACATGGCATTCATAGGAACGTTTTTTTGGGATAAAGTATGAGTTAATGTGTGTTAATGTCTATGACGTGTTAATCCAAGTTCCTCTCTATGTGTGTCCCAAATTTTATGAAAATCCATTCAACAGTTTTTGCGTGAACGAGTAACAGACAAACAAAGACACATACAAACTTTCGCATTTATAATATTAGCAGGATTAAAACCAGGCCATGAATTTAGTACGTGGTCTAATATCAAGTTGTCATGTGCGAAACACTAACAGGGTTATAAGAGACACTGTTGGGAAACGCTCTCTCGTAACTGTACGTTGACGTCGCTCACATGTTACAAGTACCTAATTGGTTTTAAAAAATAAAGTAAAATGATTTTAAGAAGTAAATCAAATTAAAAAAATTAATTTATACATCAAACTTCGAAATATTTTATGCTAAAATCAGATTTTTTTTACGTTAATTATATAAGATTAGCCCTAATACCGGCTATAAGATTAATATTGTGAATAAGCTTAGAGAATATAATATTGTATTTTCTTTAAAAAAATATTTTCAAATTTTATTTCATTAATTAAATTATTAGGTAATAAGACAAAGTTAAAATATAAAATATATAAATTTTTATAGAAGAAAGTCTTAAAAATATCTCTAACTGTATTGAGTCGCTGTTAAAAATCAGGCGTAAAGATTTGTGGACAGAGTTTAAGAGTGTGTTTGCCAGCCACGAACAAAAATATAATCCAAAGTGCTGCGTTAGTTTATAAATAATTTATCACCCGCTCCAAATATTATTTGCCCACGAGCTATGCTGAAATGTCGGTCCTTGGGGTATTTACTTAGGGCTACTGCTTTTTATGATTACCACACGTTGACATCGACAATTTATTGTCAGACTAGCTTCCGCCCGTAGCTTTGCTCGCATGGATTACATCCCCGACTTAATAGATGTTATTATACATATAAACCTTTCTCTTGAATCACTCTGTGTATTAAAAAACCCATAAAATTGATTGCGTTATTTTTAAGATACAGATATTTTTATTCTATGTAGTGATTTATGCTTAGTATAGAGCTCCAACTGTGCGATAACCTCATCATCATCAACAGCAGCAGCTTGAAAATACGTATTTTGTCAAGTAAAATGTTTGTACATCTTTGTATCTTTATTATTATTTTTTTGTTGTTTAACGAGCAGTCGGAACTATTTTCAAGCTTACCGACCATAGACATCCGCAGAGGCCATACAGATACGCAGCCTTCCTTTCTCCACCCAGCTTCACAGCCCACCTGCTACTTTATTAATTATTTAATTAATTAACTGAAAAAACTTTTTATCATTATATTTCAATTTTGATATTGAAAATGAAAAAAGCACGGAACCCTCTATGTGCGAGTCCGACTCGCACTTTTATATAATGTGCATGATACGTTGTATAAGATTTTAATTTCTTGAACAAAAATATTACAATTTTAGATCAGGTAATTATTAGATAATTTCAAAGCACGAGCACCAACTATTTAACACTGGGAGTGTAACATGTGCAGCCAGTTGTCCAGCAGTACCGGTTTGCTAAATGTGTGTGACGGTTACACTCTGGTGGGTAGTCCAGATGTACCTTTGGAGATATTTTAAGGCGTTATTGATTTTACGGTTACGATACGCACCGTGATAAATATTATGTTAATCTATATACAGGATGTCTCGTAAGTACCACGATAAACTTATAGGGAAGTTAGACCAAGGGGCCAGCTACCTAATAATAAAATATGACTCTAATGAAATTGTTATAGTTACGAAAATATCGGTATTTTTTTATTTTTTGAAAAAAATGCC
>LUGF01033550.1:154208-170373 GCA_001625245.1 Calycopis cecrops | reverse complement strand
ATCCTGGGCATAAAATGGGATACTTTTTATCCTGGAAAAATACGTAGAAAAAAAATAAATCCATCCACGCGAAGACCGACATCCGCGCGGACGGAGTCGCGGGCGGAAGCTAGTAATCAAGTAAAATCAGATGTTAGCATTTACACCACATGTTAATTAATAGTATATTGTCTCATTTTTGGGGTATATTGTTCCGTCACAGATATTCCAGTAATTTATAATCTAAGATAATCCAGTAAACTACCTATATAGCAAAATGTCATCTAGTCTATTTTACGCTCATCCCACGTTTAGATAAGTACCACACTTACAAATAGGTCGACATTTACAGGGGATGTTTTGCCTCATGTAGACAACAGGTAAATGTCGCATACCTAACATATAAATAAGCATAACGTTTTACTTCTGGTGAGGATTCAGCCGTTTTTTTAGTAACACAGGTGAGCACCTTTTCGTAGCGTACGTAACCGTACCTAGCGGCCCGGGTGATTCAACTAGGTACGGTGTCGGGCTTGGCAATTGGATTGCTCCTACCGACTAAACTTCGGCCTTCAGACTTCTTCTCACCGCGGACGTTCCGGTCGCCGTTGAAGTCCAAACTATGTTGTTGGAACCGTGCAATGGGGTCAGGTTCTCATCCTAACCTTTGATTCAGCCCTGGGGTAAATATAGTCATGTGTGTGTGACATAACAGTGACATAACATTCATTTATAATTTATAGAGCAGACAAACAGCTCAACAATTTCTATTCATACATCTGATTTTCGTGATGCTCTCTCCCCTCTTAAATTGTTTACAGGAAACTCACAAATAACAAGAAACACGACATTTTAATCATATAATTATACTGAAACACGACGCCCAAGGCGCATAATTTATTTTGTGAGCTATCACCATAATTTATGAAAACCGTATACTTATGCATCAAGATACACATTATTTTAGTTGCACACAACAAAAAACATCAGTATTTACATTCGCTTTAATAGTATTTCTTTGAGAGGATCAGTTGCAAGGCGGCATCGTGTAAACGAACTTACTTCTTGGCAGTTGTACCAGCAAACGCCGAATTTTACTGCTTTTACAAATAATATAATAATATTGTTTATTGTTTAAATTATATTAATGAAGCGATAATAATATAGGTGCATGAAAGATATGACGTGATATTTTCTAAACAGGCTTGGCCCACTACTCGTTGACGCGACAGCAACGACTATCATGGCCTTTTGAATTGATTACAAGGAAAATGACGCTTTTCCTTATCCTGAGACCCGCGACGAATTTAATCAGAAGAAAATAGGAGGAATAGGAAGTCATTACTATTTCCTTCCTCTCCGGTCAAAGCAGGACGTAGTACACGATTGCAATGACTAAATATAATACAAAATATCTGTCTTAACATTTAAAATCAATTAGAGTTTTCATTTAAGGTGCGGTTTTGACTGAGATGAAATTGTATGTTTTCAGTGATAGACATGGGAAAATTTTCTGACGGATAGATGTTCTCTATGCTGTTCATGAGGTCGCGTAACGTAATTTTACCTTTAACATTTTAAATTTTGTTTAAAATAATCGCTCACATACCTAAAGACTTCCAAATGTCGTGTCAATTCGTGAACGCAACGACACAGGTATACTAGTTAGTAACGTACCTACAGCAGGCTGATAAATCGATGCGCGAGCGCGGCTCACTCGCCGATAAGCTGACACAAAAAAACGCGATTCAACAAATGCGGCTTGCGACGCTTAAATGTGTGAAGGCATTGCTCTGGCCAAGATGCAGCAAGATATTATTTATTGTAATTTATAGCTTGTAACAATTAGTTTAAACTAATTGTAATACAGATTTATTTGAATAATTAATTTCTTAGATATTAAGAACTTATTTTATTATGGTAAAATAGTTTAATTTATTATTTAAATTATGATTTTGCTTTAAATATGACTATAACGTTACAACTGAGACACTAACTTCATTTGTCATAAGTTCACAACATTTGTAGTGTGAGTGAGGTAACAATGGCCGTCCCGTGCTGGTGGCGAAGTGAAATTATGTGAAAACTCTTTGAGAATCCGTTAGATACAAAGGCGGGCGGGCGAAAGATATGGCGCACGAATACGTCGTTAGGATTTTTTCTTTAAAGTCTGTTATGATGCGGGAATATTTTATGCAGGCAATTGTCAGTAGCTGGCCTAATAAAAGTTGTTCCATGTTAACTAGTAATCTTGGATTGCATACAGTAACATTAATCCGAGAAATTTGTTTCCTGTAAATGTGTAAATGTTAGTTACAGGAAACAAATTCTTAAGGCTTTATATATATCATATAATATATTTGAAACCTTTATGGCTATCGTTAAATTATGACACAAAAGCTACTCATGTTATTATCCTCATTTCTCATATTTGTTTTGTCTTAACACTGACTGACTGTATTTGTACTGCTCGATAAAAAAAATATAAGGGTTTTCTTATTCGTAACATTGCCGCATTACAACATTCATTACAACTCGAATTTACAAAAAAAAAATACATTATTCATAAATCATAAGTAAGCCAAAATACTAAAGATTGTAATACCTATATAATATCCGATATCCGCTATCTGAGACACCACTACGGCGACTTGAAATGGATTGCCAACTAGATTAGCATCAAGTCTCTGACATTTTATATATCTGATATATGGAACATACATTTCAAAGTAATATATATTGGGTATGTTTATGTTTTTGTATGTACATACGTAGATAAGAATAATCATTTTAATTAATTCCTAAGTCCTGTGTGTACTGTTGTGATAATGGTATTTCATTTTATTCTATGATCAGTATACTTAATCTAATGTCAGACACAGATAAAATAATATAATGAATTACATAATACAATAATAATAAAATATAATTTCAAATTGTATGTGTAAATTTAACTATACATAACATTATAATAAAGCTTTAATGAACTCAAATGTGGTTTACATTTCACAGTGCTTTGATGAAAAAGCAACTGTAAATGATCGTTATCTGTATGTGGCAAATATATTTGAAAATTCACAATGAGTGGCTTTTATTTAAGCAACAGATCCCAAAACAATGTTTTTTTCATTTTGTATGAATCTAAGCGACCTAATTTTTATATAAACAAATTGTGAATAGTGATGTAATAGTTGACGATAAATAATAAGTTGCCGGTTGGTTTCTTGATGAATTGGAATTTGATACAAATATACATTTGCTCATCAATTTATAAATTTGCTTATTTTCGGAAACCAATATTTCACTCAAAGAGCTTTAAAATGTTTGTCGTTTCGTCATGGTACATAATATGAAAATGAACTGTATGCACTGTATGCACACACATAACATTAAATCTCGCACCCTTCAGTAAAACAGGTTTGTGAGTTTTGTTCACCAATCGATAGAAATTTCCATCCGTGACTTTGAAATCTTTTGTAAGTTCATGTTCTTTGTAAGTTACGTTACTTCTTTTAGAATAAAATTTAAAATGACTAAGCTTATACTGTAAAAAAATATATTTTTTGATTCAATAAGTTTTATGTACAAAATGTTAGGATTTCATATTTTGAGAGATTTCATCATTCGCCCTATTCAGAGTTACGGCGTCCATTAACTAATTTATGTAAAACATTCGTCTCAGAGACTAGGTAGGCTAAGGCAAAATTTTATGTGATGAAATTTTAGGTCACTTGCGTAAATTAAGATACCGTGGAAAATAGAAAACCATCCCATGACATCTCATAGAAACATTGTTTCGGAATAAAAACTATCTTATGAGTTAATCACTTTTTATGTGTGTCCCATATTTCATGACAATCGATTCAACTGTTTTTGCGTAACAAACAAACAAGCAAACAAACTAACAAACAAACAAACAAAACATATAAACTTTCGCATTTATAATATTAGTAGGAATATTTTTATATCTCACTAGCTTCCGCCCGCAGCTTCGCCTGCGTGGATTTTGGACTTAAAAAATGGAAGTTCTCAATCCTTAAGAATGAAAGATTCACAGCTCCACCCCTGTAGGCGATAGCGTGAACAATCACATATATATACGTGTAAAAATCACCTGTTAGTAATATTCGTGCAAAATTTGAAGTAAATCTATGCAGTATTTGTTTAGTTTATCCCGGACATACGTACAGACAAAAATTCTAAAAACTATATTTTTAGCTTCGATATTGATTGTAGATCATTTTTTAAAAGAATACTTGGAACATGAAAAAATATTCATATCCCAGGGGGTAAAAAGTATCCTATAATCTAAGTCAGTTAATACTCTATCTGTTTAAAAAAAATATCAAAACTTGTTCAGTGGTTTTGGTGTGATTGACGGACAAACATCCAAACATTCAAACAAAGAAACTTTCACATTTATAATATTAGAGTGATAAACCTGTAATTAAGCCGTACTGCGTATAAAATTCAGTTTCTTTATATCTTATAGCTTGATTCATCTTGATAATATGAAACATTTTGATAGCGAGTTGTTTAAAACTGTCAGCGCCATCTATTGACAGTTAGGCGGAACGAAGTTCACCAGGTCAGCTCAAAGTCATCATCTCATGTTNGGCTGCCTTTGAACAGTCCCTTACTCCACGATGGAACCGTGCAATGGGGTCAGGTTCCCATCCTAACCCCTGGTCCTAATGCTCCAACGGAGCACACCTCGCCGGTCGTCCGAATCCTCGCCGCCATCTGCTGATTCAAAGGGAAGGGTGGAGGACTTCCGGTACTGGCCGGTCCCATCCGCGGGGCGGCGGACCAACCATCAAACGGCCGCAGAGGACAGGGAGGACGGCAACGACACACCGCATCTCCTCTTCCTCTGCGGCCCCACCGGCAACGCAACAGACGGTGCGCCCCCGTTCGGTCGCGGGAGATAGGGTGCACGGCAACGACACACCGAGACACTTCTTCTCCCGCGACCCCTCCTCCATGAACGCATCCAGAGCGGGCCTCGGCAAAGCCCACCCGACGCGTCCGCACCCGAGATCCCTCTAAGTTCACCGTGGGAGGCAAGCTCAAACCACGGCTACTAAGCCCCCTCACCGCGTCAAGGTGGAGATCCGTCGAGGAGGGGGGGATAAAATATCCTGTGTTAATCCAAGTTACCCTCTATGTGTGTGCAAAATTTCATGAAAATTAGTTCAGCAGTTTTTATGTGGAGAAGTAACAAACAAACAAACAAACATACAAAATTTCAGATTTATAAATAATAATAAGATAAGATTGGCCGGTTGTTTCTCTATGCTATGATATACAGCAATAAAACTTACCACAACGCAGATAAATTCGCTGCTACAACCCGGGTAGTAATTCTGAAGTTATGTATATATACGAGTATATAGCTTTAAAAGTAACTTGTTGACATACTTGTATTTGCAGCCAAATAATGTGTAATTGTAATGGTTTTTGACTGATCATTATAATTTACCAATTTTTGAATAGAACACATTCAAAAATCATTACCATTGTAAATTTGGAGGACATTTCCCAGTTCTGGGATAAATGGGGCAATTCATATTATACAGTAATAACCCGAAGTTACACGGTAGTTGGGATTTAATTGTAACCGCGTAAGTAGAATTCGTATAAGTAGGAGTATAAATGTATCTACAAAATAATATTAACTTTTAAATTGGGAAGGGAAGGCCGGCGTTGACAATTTATGCCAGCAAATGCAGAGTTTGAGTCCGATTTACAAGGACCATTTGCATTTCATAATTTGTAATGTTTTATTTGTGTAAGTCTTAGTAAATAACCTTTTTTTTCTTTCTATTCCACACGTTTTAGTATGGGAGTGAGTTTGGTATGTCAAAAAATACATGCAAGTGGATGCAAAAATGAATGCCGTAACCCACGCCCACCGCTTTCGTAATAATGTAGTGAGATATATTTTAGGTATGAGAAAAATTGTCGGTGTTCAGACGAGAAAGGGCAGGCTCCGTTTGTTCGGACATGTAGAAGAACGAAAGGTCATCATACTGTATACAAGGCCAATGTGGAGAAATGAAGGTTCCGAGGACGACTAATACCGATTGACGTGCCGTAACCAGATTGATCGCGGATAGTTTTAAAGAGATGTCAAGTCTTCTCAACCGGTTTGTATATAATATGTAGACAGTTATTAACGTGAAGGTAGATGTTAGATTGTAAATGTTTACACTTTAACCCCCCTCTCGACTAAGTCGGTTAAGGTATGTAAATTTTAAGATTTATGTGTAGTGCAGTGCTTCAGTAAATATATTGCTCTCTGTGGGAAGAACAGCGGAGAGAGAAATGTCGAATATCACGCCGCGGTGAAATTTACACAGAAGTTCAGGTGCGGCCGCTACGTGGTTCAAATTATAAGCTTTAGCGAAAATATATAATATATTACAAGTTATACAGTTTGCAGTGTCATAAGAATTGCATTATGCACTTGCTTTACACATTTTTTTCACAACCAAACTTTAGTAAGAAGTCTATCTAGAAATAATGTAAGATGTTTGTGAGCGTTTGTAATATTTAAAAAATATGATTTTACTTGCGTCCTTACTACGAGAAAAAATTGAGATCTATTTTTTTTATATAACTAGCTGGTGCCTGCGACTTCGCTCGCGTAGCGTAGTAACTAATATTATAATCAAAGTGATTTGTTATTGTTTGCTTACAGTGTGCCGAAATTTCAATTTCCCGCAGAAATAAGCAATTTCACCGCAGTAAAAAGTATTTTTGATGTTGACCAGGCTTAGCATATACACTACAAGTTTCATTCGAATCCGTCCAGTAGTTTCAAAGGTTAGCCCGGCCAAACAAACAAACAGACAGACAAAAAAATAAAAAACATTGAAAAGTGTTCTAATACTATTTTAACATCGCCCCTAATTAGTTTTTCGTAAATATATTCAATGTACAGACACAAATTTTACTGTTTTATTTTATGTATAGATAGATGCTATTGAAATATTAACTATTTCTCTTATTTTTTTTGTGACATATCTATTAGTTCAACGCAATAAATTAATAATGGTAAAATTAAAATATTATCACGGTGAAATTTAAAGTTACCTAATCTTATCTAAGTATTAGCTAAAATGCTTCTTTATAACCGAAACATAATAAATGTGCAAATTGCTGAAATTACGGGACCAGGGTAGAGAGATATAAAATTCAAAGACAAATATACTAACGTAACATATTTCTATGTACGGATGTATATATGCGTATAATTTTCCCCGCCTATCAATTGTACCGCATTTTGCAATGGAAGTGAAAAAACAGGATCCTTCCAAAGCTCTCGTAACAATGGAATTCTTACAGTGCAGCTCTTTTTAACTAGGCCTTAAACTTGTTTTTGTGCGGCCAAATCTTCGCTCTAAGTAAGTGTAGTTATCGACTAAGGGCGAAATCACACACGAAACTTTTAGACGCGGCGAACGGCGACTTTGCGACTTCATCAATGCAGTATCGAGATGTCGCAACTGCATTTAGATGCTAATTGACATACATTAGCGACTAAATCGCCACTTCTGGCGTCTAGTCACTGGATTTAGCTTCTAAAATATGGTCCTAAATTGTATAATAATAGTGATTTATTTATGTTGAAAAAATTATAGAAGAGTATTTTGAGGTCTTAATATAATAACACCCGTAAGAAGGCGGTGAGCATTTTGTTATGCTTAAATTTATTACGGTTAATGTTGACCTTCGCTTGCACTCAAGCGATTACATCTGAACCTTCCATGTATATCTTAAAAAAGGTAACATACAGAAAGACGTACGAACATCAATGAGATCCTATAGGTGTGTATTATGTTTCGATTAAA
Organism: Calycopis cecrops; assembly: GCA_001625245.1. Classification (NCBI taxonomy): domain Eukaryota; kingdom Metazoa; phylum Arthropoda; class Insecta; order Lepidoptera; family Lycaenidae; genus Calycopis; species Calycopis cecrops. The sequence goes on along the minus strand of LUGF01033550.1, from coordinate 162,538 downwards.
TTTTTATTTTCGGTTATTTAACAATCGTTATAGCTTCCTCTGGCCTAAATAGATGAAACAAAAAAAATACTAAAACAAAGTAAAAATCAGTGCAAAAACTTTAAACTCCATTGTCAGTTTCAAATATTTTTGCAAGACGTATATCAATCTTCTTTTTTCATATCTTAATTTGCGAATATAAAGTAAGGAATGCTTCAATCAAATGTTAATATTACAGTACAAAAAAGTTTACCTGTCTATCATCATCATCATCATCATCGACCTATTGCAGTCCACTGTTGGACATAGCCCTATCCCATAGTACGCCACTGGCCTCGATCTTCGGCTAACCTTTCCCACTTCCTGCCGACAGCTTTGCGTATGTCGTCACTCCATCTAGTCACAGGCAATGAAGGACGCACATTACTCCACTATTGAATCAGTCAACCCCAACGAGCGGCAGATATGACCGGCCCACTACCACTTCAGCTTGCTAATCCGAGTAGCTATGTCGGTTACCCTAGTTCTCTGGCGAATATGACCTGTCTATAAATCTTTAGAATGCTTTTATCATAATTAATGATTATAGATTTTAGTGTGAACGGTCTGACTACATAAAGATCACTATTGAATTGGCTTTATAAATGTATATAAATGAATCTACAAGACATTTATAATTTTTTAGAATAGAATAGAATAATATTTATTTAGAAAAAAAAATACACTGCTATAACACACATCTTAGGCACATACATTAAATATGGAAGAAAAGTAAATACAAGCAAAATGAAAATAAAAAAAAAAGAGAATAAATATAGAAACTTAAATAATTAATACATTAAGAACACAGATACACATAACAATAATGCACAATAGTGTAACTATTTCTAAAATGGCGACCACTCAGTTGTGTGGTTGTGATATAGCCCGCTAGGGAATACCACGACCCTGATTTTATGTGTTCCCCACGCCAGGTGCAAGTGTGAACAATACGGCTAGTATGTCTGCGCAAAGTATCATGATTTGGTAGCAAGTGTCTTACATATTATACAATCTTAATAAATAAAGAAACTAGATACTAGAAGGTATTAAAGTTGTTTACTTGGGAATGATGATATGAACCGTGCAGAGAGTAATTAAGATTGGAAAGGAATGAACTTTTCCGGCATTATACGCCTTAGGAAACGATCTGGTGAGTAAATCATAATTACATTTGATTTTATTGATCTATTCATTTGATTAGACATAAGTTGTAGATGTATGAAGTTGCTAACGTATTGTTGTGTTATACTCAGTATTATTATGATGTTAATATTAATATAATTTAGTGCTTCGAATATCTATTAAGTTTAACAATATACTACACTTAACTGCTTAGTTGCTGTACGAGTAAGTAATTTCTATACTTTATTTTAAAATTGTTAATAGAGTTCAGATCACGCATGGGCGGCGGCAGATTATTCCAACATTTGGTGGCATTGTGTTTGAAGCTACCCCTAAATGCAGCAGTATGGTGCAGTGGCGTTAATAATAGAAACGACGTACCGAGGGTTTCTCATTTCTCGACCTTTTTTATTTCCCGGATCACGAGAAGTCTCGACCACTATTTCCCGGGAATTCCCGGGAAATCGAGAAAAATGGAAAATTTTTGAAAAAATAAAACTACGCTTTTTATGCAATATGCAACATCCTATATTAATCAACAACGTTTATTTTTAGTTTCTAGACTTTAACTATCGAAATAAACTCTAGCGAGATCTTTTAATCATTATTTCTATCTATGACGACTAGGCTGGCGCAGTGGTACAAGGCTCGGATAAGTGGAGCATGTTGCGCCAGGGGTTGCGGGTTGGAATCCCGCCTAGGTCATGGATGTTTATATAATATAATATGTATATATTATATGTATTTTTATAATAAAAATCTTAAATATATAAAATTTCTTAAATTTATAAAACATTAAATATATTCCGTTGTCTAGCACCCGTATCACAAATCCTTTCGGTACTTAGCACGGTGCTAGGCTAGCGTGGTGTGTAAAGTCCACATAATTTTATTTATTTATTATTTATTTACTTATTTATTTCTAAAATCAATTAGGATTAAATAAAAAAAATCTTTTTCTTAGGAAAAAAACAAATAAAATATCACCACAACAAAACTTACGTGCTTACAATAAAACTTATTTCTACAAACAATTAGGATTAAGTAAAAAAAATATTTTTCTTAGGAAAAAACAAATAAAATATCACCACAATGAAACTTACTTACAATAAAACTTATTTCTACAAAAAATTTGGATTAAATAAAAAAAAATCTTTTTGTTAGAAAAAAAATCAAATAAAATATAATCACAATAAAACTTTGTACCTTACATATTAAATAATTTAAAAAGTAACAATCAGACTAGCTTAATATTTAATAATCACGAGCAAGAGTATTTCTTATAAATGGACAGTCTTTTCTTAACATAATTTAATAATTAAGAATAATGTTAGGCTAATTATAATAACAATTTTGGTAAGAGGTAGTGCCACACTGCATGCTTGCATGAAGTCGAATTGGGCCGGCACGACCGGGGAGGTACCTCTCGCTTACACGAGACTGGCGTAAAGTGACAGCTGTGCTGTCGCGTTTCGTGCGGTGTGTAAGTAGCCGGTGGCCCATGGAGGTGGGAGGAGAAAGGAAGGCAGCGCATCTGTATAGCCTCTATGCGGATGTTTGTGGGCGTCGGTAGTCATGAAAATGGCTCCGGCTGCTCGTTTGCCCTTCTATATCATAAAAAAAAAACAATATTTTTTGTTGTTAAGGAAAGAAGCCTTTCAAAATACGCGCAAGTGCGTTACAGAGTTTTTAAAATTTTTTACTGAATTTCTCGATGTCTCGATTACTCGACCACTTTTTCTCGTCTCGAGTAAGTCAAAATTTCCCGGGAATTCTCGATTCGAGAAGTCTCGAAGAGAAACCCTAGTCACTCACGTACCTCTAGTTGATATGCTGAGTGGTTTCTCTTTTGCCCATTGCAATTTGCTGTAGAGGTATGGTGGACATTCATACTTTACTATTCCAAACAGTAAGATTGCGAGATGGAGATGCCTACTTTATACTAGTACTCTACTTTATTTGTGAGAGAAAGTAGTATAAAAAATTATAATCCAATACCAATAGCTACATAGTCCAAATAAAAGTTGCGCTTTTAAATTAGCTATTGTAATACGTACGAATAGTCCATTCCGTCCGTACAATAGATGTTCAGAACATTCGGCCAAAGTAAATTTCCCGTGCGGTAACCAATTCTCCCTTGCCGCATCTGCGAGAGCTCTACGTAAGATAAATAGCAACTGCGGACCAAGTTGCAGCTGAAAACATTACCGCACTACTAGATTAGCTGTGTTGGATCCATGTTGTGTCCACAAGTTGCAACAGCCCGCCTGTTAGGGTCATATTGCGCACTTTTTGCATTCATTTAAATTTCATTATTTAAAATTGTTAATATTATGTAGTTTTTTTATGGTATAGGGGGGCAAAAGAGCAGTCGGAGCTCATCTCATGACTACCGGCGTCCATAAACATCCGCACAGATGATATACAGATGCGCTGCCCTCCTTTCTCCTCCCACCTCTCCACTCTTCACTTCACGCCGGACTCTTGTAAGCGAGAGATACCTCCCCGGTCGTTCCGGCCCAATTCAGCTACATGCATTACAAGACTTATTATGTAGTAATCAAATAAAAAATTAAAAGAATTTAAAAATACATAAAATAGGTACTCTTGAAGTTTTTGAACCTTTCTTTCTTTGAATACTTGTGAAATACGAACCGAACTCGATGATATAATTAAAGTGAAGCTCAAGTGCGGACCGAGTATCAGAAAGAAACGAATATTCATTAATTAATTCTGTTAATTATCATCGAATAAAGAGAGAGGCTCGCTAGTGCTCTGAGTGCATTCATGATCATCAGCATCGGCAAATGATTTTCCCTATCATTAGCTAGAATAAAAATGTTTAGCTACCCCATTGTAACTGAGACAAAAATCGGAATACGCTATTACTATTATATATTAATATTTATTATATTATAATAAAGTTGTAATATTATCAAAAACACAGGTTTTCAAAGAAAATTAAAAACTCTAATTTAGCTTCCCATGTCCGATTAAGATGGCTGAAATGTCTATGGAGTAATGTTTTTTTTTAATATTATCTAAGTAAAATAAGAAACATATGATAAGAAGGAATATCGAGGGTATTCGTAAAAACTATAATACAAATATGACGACCAGGCTGGCGCAGTGGTACAGTGCTCGGATAAGTGGAGCATGTTGCGCCAGGGGTTGCGGGTTCGAATCCCGCCTTATTCGTGGATGTTAATATGTATTTGTCTAATAAAAATCCTAAATATATTAAATTTCTTAAATTTATAAAACATATTAAATATATTCCGTTGTCTAGTACCCGTAACACAAGTCCTTACGGTACTTAGCATGGGGCTATATACGTCATAACATTTTAAATATTTGACTTTCATATTATGTTGGTCACATCCCACACAAACATCTATTACCGCTTTATTCGATGCAAATAGTAAGCCTGGTGTAAGACCATTTACCAACACAATTCAACTTAAGATCGCTTATCTATGTTTGAGGTAATGTAATATGGCATGTATTTGCCTAAAATACAGAAGTAAGTAATGAAGGTAATAGCCGTTGTTGCTAGAAGTGACTTATTTTGCTCCTTATTAAAACACACGTGAGCGTTCATACTGGCTTTATTCGAGGGAAACCTTTTGCAGCTTAAAGATTTCATGTTTATATTTTATGATTTAAAAATTTATTATCTTTTTAAAGTGAAATTTCTTTGGGATCTTACTAAATTGTATATAAAATTTAACAAGGTCATGTCAAAGAGCCAAATAAGACAGAAAATAAGTGTTAAGTAAGTATTCTTTCTTATGGCAAGATGTGCATTGGTAGGTGCTAAATATTTGATCGCCTGTTGCAGTTATCCAAGAGAACATTTTCGAAATTTACAAAATGCAACCCAAAATTTGACAGGAATTAAATATAAAATGAAGAAATTATCAAAATACCTATTTAATATGCTTAATTCGTATTTATCCTTCGTAGTACAAGGACAAAGGCCACAGTTTTTTTTACTTCTTTCAACTGAAAATATCACCACAAAACTCATTCAAAGTTTTAAACAAGCTCGCGGAAGACTTTTCGTTCGACAGAAAATTCGAGTTCCAAAAATTAACATAAATGGCATTCTTTTTGAAACAAAAAATATTGAGAAACAAAAAAAAATCCAGTTACATAACCAATAGGGTGTACGCTAATTGAATTATCTAATATATAAAATTCTTGTGTCACAGTTTTCGTTGCCATACTCCTCCGAAACGGCTTAACCGATTCTCATGAAATTTTGTGAGCATATTGAGCAGGTCTGAGAATCGGCCAACATCTATTTTTCATCCCGATATTCCCACGGGATCGAAAGATACGCGAGTGAAATCGCGGGGCGCAGCTAGTATCTGATATAATTTGAAAGATTTTATATCTTTCACAATAACATAAAGGCTAGCACTGTCATAGTAAATTTTGTTTTAGATGATTTTTTTTTATATTATTAGATCTAATTACTATCTATCATCAAAATAAACACACTAAAATATTGTTCATATAATAAACTAGAGGACTCCCGCAACTTCGTTGACGTGAATCCGTTTTTTACCGCAGTCGGTTAAAAATAGACTTTCTTGTTAAATGGGCTAACTAATACTAGAAAAAAAATCTTAAATCGGCCTAGTAGTTCCAGAGCTAAGCGCGTTCAAACAAACAAAAAAATAAAGTCTTCAGCTTTTCTTCTTTCTTCACGCTTGAACTCCAAGCCACATTCTAATTACGATTTCTAACGTCCAACTCAATTTAATCATTTACAATGCTTCAAATGATTTGCTAGCAAAGCAACTTCGGCTAAAACAAAAACAAACAGAAAACTGACGTTATTATTTTGTTAATTAAATTACCGCGAACGGAACACAAACTAAAGTGTAGTGCGACACACTCGACGTAGTAGGTAAATGTTATATTTTATTTAAACACTTCTCAACAGCCCTGGCTACGAGCGCGTTCTAGGTCTTTCTACTTTAAGCATTGCAATAATTATAAAAATTAATGCAATAATTAAAATATCAAGCAAAACAAACAGGGAATTTTTAAAACTATTTGACTATTTTTATTTTTGATTTTAAGTTTTTTTAAAGGGCTATATTTAAATAAACATAAAAATTAAATACTTATTTTATTATATTGTAAACACTCACTATTATATTTCTAAGAAGTCCATATAAACTTCAACACCCTATTTCATCCCCTGTGGGATAGAATTTCTAAAAATCCTTTCTTAGCGTTTGCCTACGTCATAACATAAACCTGCATGCCAAATTTCAGCCCGATCCGTCTAGTGGTTTGAGCTGTGCGTTGGTTCCGACCCAATTCGGCTACATGCATGCATGCAGCGTGGCACTACATCTTGCTAAATGCGTTCGAAACTAGAACTCAAACTGTTAGCCCATACTTTGCTGTTATTGATATTTTTTGGTTATTTTGAACTGGCCCCGTATATTATAAGATTTAAAACCGTTTTCACTTCAAATGATGGATTGCAATAATAAATAATTTATTAAGAGGTTGGGCCGACACGACAGAGGAGGTACCTCTCGCTTACACAAAACCGGCGTAAAGTGACAGCTGTGCTGTCGCGTTTCTTGCCGTGTATGAATAGCCGGTGGCTAATGAAAGTGGGAGGAGAAAGAAAGTAAGTGATGTTGTTCCATCCTTAACTTCGTTTAAACTACTAAACTTTTGTTACCAACTTCGTTCGAGCGGAATGGCCCGATAGCGCCTTGTTTTGGCTTCTAATTGTGCACATTAGCGAAATTTTAACATTGTTTACCCCGGTATTACTCTAATTACTATTATTTTAAATGAATGTACGTATTTATAAAGCTGATTTTCAATTACACTAAAAGCTTTTAATATGCAATTGTTGTTTTGAAATACTTGCATTTTAACTGTTATTGTGTACCATGTATTTCTTTGCTAACTAATAAATGCTAATTGTTATTCTAATGGATGCCAAAACAACCGACTTCAACTGCCATCGCAACCAGGCATACGTTTTAAGTACTAAAAGGGCTCGTAAAGAGTACCTAAAGAACGAAAGAAATATTTTTTTTATTAATCTTATACTCGTATTTCATAACAATATTCTTAATATTTCTTTTCTTGACTCTTAAGTCAACGTCTTCACAACAATACATAAGAAAACGTGTAACCATCGAGCTCCAGCTAATTATCTAAGGAATATAATAAATCCAATGCAAAAACCTTATGCCATTATCGTTTTGTTAGGATTCTTGCAAAAAAAGCATATTCTTTATTTTTTTTTTTATTAATAGTTAAAAACAAAAATACAATCATTCATTTAGGGTCAGGCTATGCACTATCTTAATTGCCAGCAACGCGTCTACAAGACACCTGATTTTGTGGATCTCTTTGGGTGGTGGTAGTCACTAATCATCTACATTTTTGCCCCTATGCAATGGTATAAAAAATCGTCACTTCATGCCGGGGTATATAAATGAGAGGCTTTTCTTTTGTAGTTAAGTTCGACTGGAACACATTACACAACAGTGACAATAATATATTTTTTCTAAAAATCATAAAGATATTTCGTCATATTTTGAAATATGGAGATAAATAGTCATCTATCAACTCACGGCCCAAACCACTGGACAGACCGAGCTGAAATTTGGCATGCTACCTGCATACGATATTATGACGTAGGCTAAGAATAGTAATATAGTAGTAATAGTAGAGTATTTTTAGAAATTTTTAGAATAAGAGGGTGAAATAGGATGTTGAAGTTTATATGGACTTCTTAGAACTTAAACGCGGGGCACAGCTAGTATATAATAAAATGGGCCAAGTTTTGAATAGACGACGTTAGACGTTATATCACTGGGTGAAGGACTAAGCGAGTGCCAACTTCCGTAAAGTTATCTCATATAATAACCGTAAAAAAATAATTATTTAATTTTTCTTTAAACTCTTTTTCGGATATTTTTTACCCTAGTGCATTCAAAGGAAGGTAATCTTTTCCAGCGTATATTGTATATTATAGATTTCTATGACTTCCTGAATAGCTAAACGGATTGCAACCCTTAAGTCTTGAAAGAAAGAAAGAAAGAAAGAAAGAAAGAAAAGTTTTTATTCAAAATAGAATTACAGGAATTACTTTTTGAACGTCAACAATTAAATCTACCACCGGTTCAACCCTAGCC
>LUGF01033550.1:142040-152917 GCA_001625245.1 Calycopis cecrops | reverse complement strand
TTGCGAATCCTCTTTGTTTTTTTAAAATGGATAAGGGTGATGAAAATGTTGAACTAGATGAAAGTTCGTCCCCAATTATAAATGGGAATCGTCCTTTCTCCGACATATAATACAATACAATTTATGAATTTACAATAATTATGGTACAGAAACAGCCTGGGAGGAGAGTACTAATACTTGAAAACACATATGACCGTGGAGAGTGACACTCGCAATTGAAATTTATTCTAAGTTGGTAGTCAGTTCATATTTCAACTGAATGTTATGTCATTTAAAGTTTTAAAGAATACCTCTTTATTGCCTCAGCCAAATATTGTGATATTTCGATTACTATTTTCTTCATAATTATTTAGGTTTGGATTAATCGATCATATCAATGACATGTATAACCGCAGTGCAGACCTACGGATGATACAATATACGTTAGGTCTTTAATTATTCAGAAATGGAGCTCGACAGACACCGAATAGTTATAAGCGGCCTAATTTATTGGCCAGTCACTTTTCTCCTTAAATAAATCATTAAAATCATTAACGTTTACAAGAGGAATTCATTTGGAGCAATAAAATTAAGGAATGCATTATGAATATTTCTACTGGCCGCTAACGAACCAACAAATATTATTCAAATATTTGGGTTTATGGTAGCTGGCATTTTATCGTTGAAGGATATCGGCGTCCCGAGGGGACCCTTTTTACATTATAACAGTTTGCTTTAGTTTTGTTATAAGAACGGCAAATAAACCCCATTCCCACCAGGGTCCAGAACGTTCCAAGATAGAACTGTGAACAGCTTTTGTGGGCATAACTTATCGTTATCTGTAAATAGAAAACGAAAATATTTTGATACCGGACTTGAATTATGATTCTATTAATTTAATTACTTATTAATTAAATTATGGCACGATCGACAGGTTTAATAACTTAATTGCACACATTTTTATATATTATCAAAAGTGGCAAAGAAGCATTCGAAGCGTTTTGATGGCTACAGAAGCACACGTTATTGTTATTCAAATGTGTTCCAATGTTCGGACTGCAACAATATAACTGCCACTATACGGGAATATCATGTACTTACGGGCACTATCCCGCTGTTGCCAGCCCAATACGACGGCAACGCAAAATTTACGCTCCAATCAACCACTTATTATCCTGTCTATCGTATATGGAGAAAAACGGTTTCTAACTCTCGACTGTGTCTCCTGAGTTGCCAACCTTATCCAATAACTACCCATGTCTAGTAATATTGTATTTTCTCCTCCCTTTCACGTATAAAACTCCTGAAGCTGCTGTCACATTTTTGTAAAGTCGATGATTCTAAGCCTATCATTTAGACAGACAGTCCGGAAACAAAATTCTTTCATAACTACTGAAAGATAAAGTACTTCACTGACCAACAAATACGTGTCAACAGCTGCTACTTCAGTTTCTGACAGTTTTACTGTAGTAACGTTAAACTAAGACGTTACTACACTTTTATTTTTTCAATTCAACCTAAAATAGTTTACCTATTGTTTTAAAACCATAAAATCAGTAGTTGGAATTTTAGTTTAGCTAAAGATTGTGATTTAACAAACAAGAATATATAATAAACATTGCCTCTACTTATACCCTTTTCCTCTGGCGGTTAAACTTTTCTCGAATGTAGTTCGGAATTAAAATATTCTGAAGAAGTTTACCTTCAAAAATCTAATTTATTTATCTTATTAATATTATAAATGCGAAAGTTTGTGTGTTTGTTTGTTTGTTACTCCTTTACGCAAAAACTGCTAAACCGATTTTCATGAAATTTGATACACACATAGAGGGTATCTTAGATTAACACAGGATATATTTTTATCTCGAAAAAATGTTCCTATGGGAATCCATGGGATGATTTTCCTCGATATCGAAATTTACGCGGGTGAAACCGCGGGGCGCAGCTAGTCATTTATATATTTATTTCAAAACATAATTATCAAGGGCATAACAGTAAAAATGACAAACGTACTCTCAAACGTATCCATAATCAAAATCTTTTCTTGTACAAGTGCGATGAGATTTTGATGATGGAATAAGGATATTGAGATATAATTTTAAAAAAGCTGCGTATAATATTCATGGAATAACACATTGTAAATTATTGCACTCAGAGATGAGACGCGAACGCGTTTTCTTCTTACACACATATAACTATCAAACTTTACGGTTTCTGTAATATTTAACTTAGTCTCAATTAGTAACTATGATATAGCAACAATAATTTATATTTATAGTTTTTATAAGAGAAGTTTTAAAATATTCTAGGTTCTATTCCATCCCCTTCATTCCATACCTATAATACTATGTGCAATATTCATCTGTACCAAATTAGTTCAGTAGAACTCATTTTACACTCTCATTGAGCAATAAATACTTGAGAAAAATCAATCAACAATTTACAGCAATAAATAAATTAGGACTAATACTTACAGATCTTTATTTTAAATAGTTGGCTTTAAAATTGGAATAGTACCCTCCTCCCAGGCTACTTCTATATAAAAATAAATGTAAATTATATTTTTTTAATGTATATAAATGAAGAATGTATAATGAAGTAATGAATGAGGCCCGCTGAGTTTGTTTCGCCGGTTCTTCTTAGGACAGGGCTAGGGTTGAACCAGTGGTAGATGGAAATTTTTGACGTTCAAAAAGCAATTTTTCAAATTCTATTTTGAATAAAAATATTTTGTTTTTTTTTTTATATATCTTAAGTGAGTAATCTAAAATATTTCATAGGTAAATATTAATTGTATATGAAACCAAGCCGCTGCCCGTCCGTTTTTCTTGAAGAATTTTTTTATCGCAAACAATCTCGACCTATTTGAACAGGTCATTATGACACTTCATCAACATTTTAGTATTTTTGCTGTAACGTTTATTCTCTCGTTCTATTGTTTATAAAAAATACAGATGAATTCGACCTCCTCATTATTGAAGTAGTTTGGACATCGATGAAGCCGTAAACAGGGTATACACTCAAAACCATATCATGACGTTGGTTAAAAAAACCAATTTTAAGTCTAGTTCAGAAACCTCACAAATCGGGATTAGAGAACTACCCCACTTTATACGGTCGTAACGGTTGATGAGCCGCGTATTACGCACATACGTCACCCAAACGACGGCGGGCCACAATAAAATCTCCCTAATCGCGTTTATTTATTTTGCCAATCCGGTAATAGGTTTTATAAACTATTACTGTAATGCTATTACCATTTAAATTGGTCTTGTATTTGAATGTCCAATTAATAAATTAAGTGCATCCAAATCGTTTCGGCATATTGAATCTATTAGGTAGACGGCGCGGCGGGTTGCTCCCTCATGAACGTTACATACATAACTAGCTAGAAACGTGTATTTAAATTAAGTTTACAAGGTTGATAAAACCGAGAGGCATTACATAAAATCACACATTTAGTGTAAAATTTTCAGGCTTCACAACAAAAATCAGGCCAATCGGAGCAATAGTTTAGCCACATGATTTTTTTAAAGTTTTTTTTGTCATTTCGTACACACTGTATCTCAACTGACAGTGTGGCAAGCTGGCTAGGGTCATTAATCCGTGCAAGGTTGCGCTCGCTGTGGTCAGTCCAAAGGATGTATGCATTTTTTCCAAATTGTTTAACTTATTTGAAAAAAGTATTTTTGTATAATTCTCGCAAACTTTTTTTTAATAGTTTCGTGTTTACAGTAGGCAGTTATAGTAAACGTAGTTTCATTGAGTGCCTCTTGCTTTTTTCAACCTTGTACACTGGTGTTACAATCTGGTGTGACCACGAGTCCGGCGCGGTATAAATGAAAGACTTGTAGGCAATCACTAAAGTACGCTGTATTTCTATAAATAGATAACATTTCACCAAATTACACAAACTTGTTTGTATAACAGAATTGCTCTCAGTCGCAACTAATTGAATTTGAAGTTATATTTTCAAATATGAAATACAAGTCATAAATTTCAATTTAAAATCCCTAGATTTTAGTCGTAAAAACTGAGCGTAAGTTTAATTAGCAAGGGAGCGTTTGCATATTATATTCTGAAATTATTTGCCTAATTTCACTATAGTAACTTGGCTAATTAAGACTATGGAGTATTATTACATGTTTTTGCTCAACTCTAATTTTTATCATCATTTATGTGCACTGACGAGCTCGTATAACGCAATTAGATTGAGGACCACTTTCAAGTTAAGTAAAGTTTTTATCTTAAAGTAAATGAATGTATCGAAATCCATTTATCATAATAAAAAAATGATCTGCAGTGAAATATAAAAAGATGATAAACGAAAAAAGAGAGAGAGAGTTTGGCCCATTGTAAGGGAAAGGAGAGGACAATACATCTTACTACTTACGTATATGTCTATAGACGTCAGTAGTCTCCAGTAGGCTCTGCTGCTAATTTGCCCTCTTATTTTATAAAAAAAAATAATTATAAAAAATAATATAACACAGACTATGACTGAAACATTTTTATATGAAATCGGCAGCTAATAAACGCAAGCTGAAATACCGACAGGTTTTCATTTTAGCAGCAAGGCAAGGCGAATTCTCTTTTCTGTAATATTGACACATGTTTAAACTTTGGCACAGGTGACTCGGTAGCCTATGCTTTGTTCAGATTTTTTTTGTTCAACCATTTTTTTAATTCAAAATTTGAATTATTAGCTTCTTAAATACTGTAAGTTCTATCATCTTAATATAACTAATACAATTAAACTAAAACTATTTGACTGTTCCCTTATTTGAAATAAACGTAATAAAAATTAAATATTATAATCTTCGTGATAATATCACTCTTACCTTACGATACGTACATACACAAATGAAATTAAACATAACTGTTTGGAAGACTTAATAGATGATCATAATTAAAATCCTCCGCGCCGCCTGCATTAGCAAGATTTTTTTTTATTCCATCGTCCGATATTACTTCTAAAGGCCCAAAAGTAGTTCCAGTTCCTTAAAAGTTATCGTTAGATTATTTCTATTAAAATAACATTTCGCAACCCTATTATATCAGCCAGATCTAATATAAGAAGGCGATGTTATTGCGCAGCTAATAGGATGAAGCCTCTTGTGAGCGGTTCACTTTACTTATTGAGATCGTAGTGTCAACAAAAACATCACATTTCGCTGCCATAAATATTGTTGTTAGCATAATTGTCAACTCCATCGTATTATAAATCCTGGGCAGAAAGAGGGCGTTAGTGTAACGTGTTTGTGATGTGACTTTGTTTCTTATTGTTCTGTTTCGTCATGTCGCAAACCTGTTCAGCTGTTGAATGTGAGGTATTGGTTGATTTTCGTATTGGAAGTCGGTTAATTCTTTATGGTTCCCTAAAGCTAGATTTATGTATTCATATTTACTTAGTTTTTGAACTGTCCCAAAGTACTATATTTATTTTATATATATCTAGGTACAAAATACTGGTTAATACAAAATATAAACCTAAAAAGACATCTTTCTGGTTCATCATCAGTCCTTATTTGTCATTGTGAAATATAGTCAAGACAAATTAAAAAAGAAACAAATTAAAGAAAAAAATATATTCGATAATTTCGGTAGAGCTGCGGTGGAATTCTTAGTCCAGTGGCAAACATGCTATTGGTTGTAGGTTCGATAACAATTAGGTTTTTTATGTTGTTTTTTTCGAAATTTTCAGAGATACTAATTTTTGAGTTTTATTTTAGTACGTGGAGTTGATTGCAATGAACTTTTCAAAAGTAATTGTGCGATGCGAATTTTATGCGATTTGTTTTTCGCTGTGAAGCAATTAAACTAAAACATTTGATAGATTTAACACTTAATTTCAGATCGTTAATTGGCCTGTACTACTAAAAGTTTCCCACATGCTTACAAAGTACTAACACTGTCCGTTTTACATACACGCACGCATAAAAGTGATAGATATACTTAGATCTTAAAATACTTCTTATGAATCCAGAATCCAGCAGACATTGAAATAATCATAAAATAAAATGTTTTAATAAACAGTCAAGGGACGTTGAAAGAAATTTTCAGACTCGGCGCTCGAATAAAGTAACTACTCGTAGTGTGTGCATTTCGGCAGCGCTGGATATCGAATGAGATGGAAGATAGCCAACGAACATCTCACATCACCAAACTGAGACATTCCTAAAGGGGAACATAAAACTTACATATTGTAAAGACATGCTGCTACTTTCATTTATAGCTTAAACTGGAACGTCCCTTGTAGCGGCGGTGGCCAATTATACGCTAATTGCTATTGTTTTAAAAAACCCTGTAATGATTAATTATTATTTATAATTGTCTATGGATCTGAATTCCAATCTACATTTAAATTATACTAAAAATATCTCCCCCGGAATAACATGGTGTCGAATATGCATTTATATTTTCAGTTAGCATCTCCGTTTCATGATTAGTCATTCCTCATTTATGATAAGATATTATTACTAAATCATAATAAATATCTTAAATATATATTTTTGTTTATCACAATTTTAAAACTAAAAAGAACTACAAAGTGGCTGGATTCTTCTGTCTGGAAGTGTATACTTTTATATTCCCCGTATAAATAACTCGTACAGGTCAAAAACAAATGTGAATGTGGCGCAGAGAAAACGAGGGCACAATGACGTAATACTATTCATAAAAGTATTACGATTCATAAAAAAATGCAATAACTGGATTGTTTAATCCTAATTTCGCTAATAGTAGTAAAAATTATTATTAATTCGCAATTATTGGGCAGATAGTTATTTAAATATTATAATATATTATATGTTATGATTTAATTTGTTATAAAACCATTTAAATCTAGTGGTTCAACGCATTAGTGCACTTAAGGTACACACCACACAGCCACCCCTGCTCACCATACTTTATCAGTAAATTAAAATGGGCCTGAGATAAGCAGTTGTGTCTGTCGATAAGGGGATCATCGTACCTACTTATTACAAAATTACACAACAGTATTCCGGGGAAGCTTCAGACACGCAGCTACTAAATGCTTGAATGACCTCCAAAGCGATGTCTAAAAGGAATTAACAATTTTGAAATTAAATATAAACATTACTTCATTAATCATCAATTAGGTACCTGAATATTATTGTATTAAGTAGTTTGTTAAATTATATGTTAGTTTATGCACCTGAGTAGTAAACGGAAAAATAAAAAGATAAAATTGTATTCTATACTCATTTCAGACACGCCTTTATAAAAGTTCTTCTAAATGAGAACAATTTGGTTGAAAGAATAAAAATTAAACGTTAATTACAACAGGAAGGGAAAATGCTTGAATAAATAACGTAAATGGTCACGAATTATACTCATTAGCAGAACTTTTACCTTTTTAGTTACTGTTGTTAAGGAAATTGTCGACAGAAGTTAAAAATAGCGTACTGACTATTTTACATTTTACACATACATTTAGTAATTTAAATATACATGTTTGAGATCCATTTTAGATAAAGCAGCCAATTAGTATGCAAGAGAATCTTGCAATCAGTGTGCATCGTTACAAGCAATTTGTGTAAAACGATATTGTACGTGTACTGTCCGTGAGATTTACAGTAAACAAACTAGGCGAATTAAAACAAATTAAATAATGAAAGCGAATTTTACTGTAAGATTTTTTTAATATAAGGGGCAAACGAATAGCCACAGCCTTTAATCTACCAAAGTCCATAGATATTCACATAAACTGTATTTAGATGTGTTCTCCTTTGTCCTTCCGCTCCTAAAAATGGGTCACAGGAATAACTACAGCACAGCTGTAATTTGCGGTGGTATAAGTTTTAGCGAGAGGTACCTCGATATTTGCGCCGACCTAATCTTTCTTCATTATGATTTACTATCACCACTTCTACTATATCATCACGCCAGTGAAAAAAAAAAACAAAAAAATAAATAAAATGATTGACATTGCGTGAACTTTGGCCATAAATTCTCTAACTAGAAAGATATCTTTGAACTTTGAGGTCGTCCTTATTAACCCAGCCGCAAGTTCAAGTCGCAAAAATACAAAAATAACTTCCATCGATCATTTATCCCTGCCGCTGTCAAGGACAGATATATATTTTGCCGGTTTTGTCCATTGTGATTTGATTCTGGGAATATTTTTGGAACCCTCTTTTCAACATGGCTGGCCGTACATTTCCCAAATGGATTAGTGAAGATAGGCTAATTGCCAATATATCATTTAAAGCAGTCACACATTAATACGTACAGAAATAACAAAGGTATCCTGTAACATGGCTCAGCTACGACTTCAATAATAAATTATTTTAAATTACGTTTACATATTTCATAAGATAGCCAGCCCGGTCAGAAGTGAGGCTTTGGTTTTTTTTTTATTAATTTAATTAAAAGGCGAGCGCTACGCCGTAAAAACATCCTTAACTATAATATTATTATAAAAATGGAAAAAATTAATCGTAATTATGCTGTAACCGAAACAGTAATCAAGAAACATCTAAATAACACTTTGGTCCAACTTCGTAACCCCACGTCAGTTGTTGAATTTGCTTACTACTAGACCACGAGAACGCAAAATAAAGTGTACCTTATTCTGCATTCTCGTGGTGGGACCTGTAGGTATACTTGAGGTTTTGCTTGGAGTGTTAAATAGAAAAAACAAATTGAGAATTTAAAGTCCCATAGTGTATTCTAACACAAATTTTAGTCATTATTCTTTTAAACTAGTGAAAACATGAACATATTATTGTATGTAAAAGGATTTTATGAACAACTTATTAAAATCTGCCTAGAAATTCAAGTTTTCATTCATTTATCCATTAGGAACAGGTAGCGGTGTATTATGAAAACGCTCCTAGACCGAATCCAAAATAAAAAGATATAAAACACGCCGTACAGGCGTTAAATTTAAATTTGGAACAGATCTCCGTCAAACAAGCTTGAAGTACAGTCATTGTGAACAGTTTCATTTAACTCAGTGAATCAACCGTGGGAATGTCGGAGCAATGGTTTTTCATCAATATACTAAGTAACATTGAACACTAGGGTGGCCAATGGATACTATGAAAATGAGATTCTGTCCTTTGTGACAAAGGGACAAAGACACCGTTTCGACGACTACTGGCATCATACATCTTAATAATGGTTATGCAAATATTTTTCCTCGTTTCCTTCTGTCCTTCAACAGACCATCGGAAACAGGAAAATAATTAAAAAACGATTTTATGTACATGAAATGAATGGACGAGGCTGCAGTGATTTTTCGTTCTTGTAATGCACTAGAAGTTGCAGTTTAACATAATCAGGGCGACCCCTGTTTATGTTAAACTGCACTGACAGTCTACCAAATAAGTATTTTTTTTATTGCTAATATTATAATTTATGCAATGCTCTCTCCAACCGTAACAAACATATTTTAATAACAAAGCAATGTTTCTACTATTAATAGTAATAATCTGTGGATCTTTGACATAATTAAAAACCGCTAACACTTGCGTACGGTTAAAATGCTACTGCGCTTATCGGTCGTTATATTGATTAATATATGGTCATAAACTATGTTTTAAATTTATTTCTAGGCATCTGCATTAATATAATAAACCTGTTAAGTTTTTTAAAACGAGATATGTCCGACTAAAATCTGATGAATATTAGTTACTGTAAATACATTGCCATTGCCACTGTTTCAAAGACAAAATCTGTTTTTATGGGCTACGAGTTATTGAAATTCTAAACTATATTTGGTACAATGTTTTTAAGTACGTGCTAGTACGGTGAGCGGGAGATACTGACCCGGTCACGCTAGCACTACATACTATTACGCAGTGAAACAAGACAGATAATAAATATCATCATCATACGCACGGGCAAATTGTGGATTTCTTTTTTAGCTAGCATATGTGATTCCTAAGAATTATAATATAAGAATCTTTTAATTCGTAGTGAACAGGTACCTACTAGACAAGAGTGTTTCGTTAGTGGTTACGCCATTACTTACAATAAGGTTGGTGCCAGGGGTTAGGATGGAAATCTGGGCACGGCCCCGACGGCCGAAGGGGCTGATCTAGTCTGTCGGATTATCTCCACTATTCTGGAAAACCTCCTAAAGGAGGTTTTCGGGGGACTGGCCAGTCGCTGTGGTGGTCTGTTGCTGACATAATTATCTGGGGCACTTCAGCATTGGCGGCCGATGACACCCGCGGGGTTTTAGAGGGTATTCGATTTATCCGGGAGTCCCACACACATCCATCGGACCCGCTCTCATTTACTCGCGAAAAAAAATGACTTACAATAACATAAAACGAGACAGTGGCCAAACGGAAGTCTATAAAATAAAAAAAAGAACGAAGTCGGATATAAAATCACTCTCTTTAGTTATCTTAATGGCGCCAAGAATACCTTGACACATACAAGCTTATCCTTTTCCTTTTAGGCGGAAAAATGCGCTGTCACATGTCACTGAACACGCCGTGTATAGACAGTTACATGAGACATGTTTCTTTGGTGAAAACTTTATGTGAGTAAATTAAAAAAAAATCATGCGTAACATAGATGTCGAAAAGAGCTTTTTTATTCTTTTGATGATGACATTTAATGGCCACATGGCCATTGATATTCAAAAGCGACAAATATCGGTGATCATTTACCATCAGATACATTAACTAACATGTTTTTTTTTATGTCAACAAGATTCCCAAGAAAATAATGTCTAGTGAACAACAAGATGATCCCCCAAACTGACTTTGCGCACCTTTATAAGTGTAATTCATAATATAGAAACTAGCATACCTATTCGCTAGCCTTGTGGTTACGTAAGTTTTGACTGTTTTATGCTAACTTATATTATTATAACTTTTGCTCTGAGATTTTTAATTCAAGCGAAGGTCTCTCAAATT
>LUGF01033550.1:129610-141759 GCA_001625245.1 Calycopis cecrops | reverse complement strand
AAGCTATGTCGATTTTGAGTTTTTGTTACATTTCGTTAAATAACTTTTAAACCCGGGTGCTGATCTGAAAAATAATTATTGATGGCTGTAACTGATTAAATAAACATCGTCCAGAACACGTTTCATTTTGATGCAATTCTGGACGGCGCTCCATACATTAATGGGCATTCTCCTTTGTCATGAGTGAACAATATTGGCATAAATTTAAGGAATTTGGTAACAATATTTAAACAACTTACGTATAATTAACTAAACGAGTATTTGCCTAATATAGCTAAGTAGAACCCGTATACAGGAGAATACTGCTAATTACGCAGTTCAATGAGTTGTATGTGTGATGTGTGACTGTGTAATGGGCCGTGTGTCGGGTCCCGCAGGCATCTTTGACCACTGTGTGTTTGTGCTCACGTGAGCTGCAGGTTCCTACCTGTAATTACTGCGGGTCTTTGCGACCATAACACAATGATGTATGAAATATAGACGCAAATCAAAAAACACCCAAATGAAATTACGAATCATTAACTGATGTTATTATTTTGTAAATACTGTATATCTTCATCTACCTACTACTACTACTAAACGAATAACATTGAGGTATAGTTTAAGTTGTAAATACCCCAACGCATGTCAAGAATAATTGGTTATAAAACTTTTGAATGATCTTAATAATCTGTCTTTGATCGTGTGTATCAACACAAATAATTTTAAGTTTGCGATTAATTTGTTATAGCCTAGGTATTAATAATGTAATTGTCAGTTAAAAAAGGGTTTTCGAAAATTTTATAGATTAGTTAGATAAAATTTTGTATTAAATAATCAAAACTTTTGCGACTTAAATGGCAGGAGAAAACTTCGAGAGGACGCGGTTCTTTATCTAAGTTTTTGACTTCTACCCATTGCTTTGAGAGAACATGTACCCAATACTGGGGAAGTACATTTTTGTTAATTACAAATGTGTAGCCATTTTTTTACTGTGATGACATTCTCTTATGCATTTTTTTACAATCTAAAGCCTTAAAACATCCAAAATCCAAGAAATAAGAGAAAAGAAAACATTAGTCTACAATACACAACAATTTAAATCAAAGTACAGACTAAACCGCTCTCCAAACAACAGGCAGCTATCTAGCATGAATAACCGAAGCTGTACAAATACCGAGTACTCAATGTGAACTTCAACAACTCATTGAGCTGAGTGTGGGCTGCACGTGTACCTCAGGTATTAAATACTCCGGCTTGTGTTTAAATTTACTTTCACGAGCAAGTTCGACTCGAGTTTTAGTTTCAGGGCTTCATGACGTCATCTAAACTACGAAAATTAGATTAAGTTTCCGGTGGCACATTGGAGGCGAAGAGAAAAGAAACACGTCTTCATAATAATCAATGCGAATTAATGGGCATTGAAAGTTATTAAAAGTCTCAGACTGTTCGTTTGCTCCTTTACAATACCAACACTAATCACTAACAATCGTTCCCAAGCTAAAGATAAACAAACAAACGTACATAATTCTGGTTTTATAAAAATATTACCGATAAATAAATACAATATTATACTACTGATAAATTTAATCTCATGTTGAGAATATTTTTAAAGCATTCTGAAAGTTTTTAATAATCTTTACAAGGGAGACACTTAAAATTCTTTCACAGATAATATGCACATGTATGACTTTTCCATTACGTATGATAATACTAAAACATATCGAATGACATTATGCAGGACTAAACGACCTTATATTTAATACTAATAATCTACGAGACGTAATGTGATCATATTCAACAAAGGGAAACAAAGTTACTAAGTTTATGCGAATTTTACTCTTCACAACAAATCTTCTTTAACCGATTTAATCGTGATTTATTTAGTTGTTTAACAAGCACGACCGCGACGTTTCTAATGCAGATGACAGAGGACTGGTGTCACGAGTTGAAAGTTCCCTAGCATTTGTGATGATGTAGTTCTTCCACATAAACAGTGGTAAGGCTCCATGCTGCGTTGCATTGCACAACCGAGGAGGTACCTCTTGTCCACGTGATACCTACCACCGTAAAGTGACAGCAGCTGTCACGTTTCATGCGATTAGTAGATTAGTGGCCAATTGAAGGGCAGGAGGAATGAAGGGCAACTCGTCTGAGTAAAAATCATGCGGATGTCCATGATCGTCGGTAGTCTTCAAAATGCTCCGTTGCTGCTGCTCGGTTGCTTCCTACACTAATAAAAAAAGGCAAACGTGTATATTGTTATCACTGAACTCCCAATCAGAAGGAATCAAATAACTTTGGCTTAATATATGGGTTAAAACTACCTCATTAGACCTTCAAGTCAGAAAGGCTGATTGTTAAACTTAGCCCATTCTTAACTTTATTGTTTAGCTTTATGGGCCTTGAAATGACTCCATAACCTAACCATAACGTCGTTTGAATGGGTAGGTATAATCTAAGTGTTGTTTAAGTAAGAAACTATTTTGACAGGTACTACCGCTGTTACTCTTCGGGGAGATACGACGAGATAATAATCATCATAAGATTTATTTTTAATCCCTTTGTTACATTGGACATAATATTTCAAAATCTTTCCTATGCGATACCACGATAAAAAACCAGGCTGTTTACCACATTTTAGACGGAGTGATCCAGTTTTTTTCGGTTATGAGTTGATCAATCAGTCAACACTGGACTAGGATACATATAATATTATATTTAAAATAAATACTAATAAACTGAATGTAATTAAGTTATTTAAAGGATGTGGAATCAAGTAGCAGTATTGTGTTCTTCTCTAAATTTTATGTCGAGTTTCTCTCATAAATCTCTAAAAATAAAAATATTTGTTTTTTGTAGTTTTATGGTGAATTAGAGCGTGTAACGACTGCAAGTTGTTGAAAATTATTTTAAAATATTGCTTGATTATTGCGTAATTTCGTGAAATGTCAAGATATTGAGAAAACTCTTCTGTGAAGTGGCGTTCTTCCCTTGGGGGTCCAGCATCAATATAAAGGAGTAGTACATCTATTCAGCATATCAATGAATGTTTTTAAAATAAAGTATAACAAAATATTAAACTTAATACCCATTTGATTCTACGACATTGCAAATTCAATGTAATTATAATTCTCAAGCATCCTTATTTCTCTGCTTATGCGAGCCCAAGTAATATATTAGAGCGTGCTTCTGGCAGCTCATGAGCTAACTCCCGCCGCCATTTCTGTTTCCATTTTGTAAGAAACGCTGTAATTCGGCGCAAAGACGACAGTTGAGAAATTATAATGTGATGTGATTTGACAGAAATCGGGTGTTTAGTTAGTTTTAAAGGTAAACTTATTATATTTGCAGAGTATTCTGAATATAGGTACCTACTAGAGCTAATTTTGGTATTATATTTACGCATAATGAAGATCTATCTCAGCATAACATATGAAGTAGCGCCTGGATTTCTTTAAAACTCATTAGTCTTTATTAGTCGCAACAGCGACCTGTACCTGACATAATACGTGCTGCACTAAATAAAAATAAATGTATTTTTATTGCTTTTATCGCGTATAAAGAACTTAATGCAGGAGTATGTTCAAGCAATGAAAATTTCGTAAAGGCGTTCATAAAAACCGAACAATATCCTTTTCTGTCACTTTTCTCGGACAGTTTACCCATAAGATCGAAATAAATGGTATGCCAAGGGACTGTATGTTTAGGGATTTAATGTAATTGTACTTGCTGTGCATCCGGGGGACCCTTAGAAATTTTACAAATTACACAGCAATTGCTATTTTTTACAAACTCGGGCATATTAGAAAATCAATAAAATTCATTTAATTTAAGTAAAGTCTTGTCATATCCTAAATGTTACATTTCATTAATAACATGGCTAATTAGTTTTTAAAACAACGAGTGCTTTAAACTAGGCAGCCAACTCGAAGCTCCTATACCTTCAATCTTCCTATACAAAATCCCCTACCTTAAATCATACCTAAGTATGCGAAAATTCATCAGTATTAATTAACAAATTACGGTATAAGAATCTGCATAAGGCATTTTACAACCTTC
Source organism: Calycopis cecrops (assembly GCA_001625245.1). Classification (NCBI taxonomy): domain Eukaryota; kingdom Metazoa; phylum Arthropoda; class Insecta; order Lepidoptera; family Lycaenidae; genus Calycopis; species Calycopis cecrops. The sequence continues at coordinate 137,718 of LUGF01033550.1, read as the reverse complement.
CTTGTATATCATAATTGTATTATAAGATTGAATGCAACACCACTTCTTAAAGTACAACAGCTATGGTTTCCATTGAATTGAAACATTGAATGGAACGAACCTCAAGGTATACGTTGGTAAAATAAATACGAAATAAGTATTCTTTACTAAGAAATTTTGAGAGACAACGACCAGATGGCGCTAGTGGAACATGCACCGGGCGTATACACTGTGAACAACTGGGGGTTTTTTTACGTTGTGGCCTCCACACATAGAGATCGCTCTTTATAAGCCCAGAGCCTTAGTGGCCCTGTTCATTCGTAAATAAAAAAGACTCAAGAGACGGTGGTTCACCCAGGTTCCATGGCAGTGCGTAAACGCATTTCCCCGCGAAAAAAAAATAATGGAGTTGCTTCCGCTCTTTCATTTCAAGAGGCTAGGAATTGTCTTAACAATGTGCTTAAAATCAACCCATTTAGCAAATCTGCTTAAATCGGTGATAGGTAACTACGTTCGAACGTTAAAATGTTTATTGTATGTATTAATTTCCAATAATACATACTGTAATTAAAAAATATTTTGGGTAACAGCTATTAATATTTGTTTTGCTTCCTGCTTTAATGAAGCGGGTCCAAGGGCACGAGGTGTATTCAGATCAGGACCCTGGCTTTTAGAGATTTGGATTCAACTTTTTAAATTTTGTTTCGGATCATGCTTTGTGTGTGCGAAAGTTATAAAATCGATTCAGGACCTGGATTCGAGGAATTCTACTACCAGAAAGTATTATTTTATATATTCCATTTTAAACTCTGATCTCCAAGATTGTTACGTTTATAGTGAAGTGTTAAATTTATAGTTGTTGGGGATAATTAAGGAGTTATGTGAAAGATAAGGGAGTGATATATAAGTGAAACAATATTAAGGGTTTGACCATATTATATTGTTTAAAACACAGTTTTAACTTAACAAAGTTACAATCTCCGGATGTGGGTTATTTTGTTCTGAATTTCTTAAAACTTATGTTTGCAACCGCACAAGTGACAGAGCTCTTAAGAAGTTACAAGATCCATCTACTTATATTCTTTTATAATCAGTAAAACTAATAATACACTTAATCCAGGAAAAGATCCCACTTAGCTACAGGTGTAGTTTATACCAGTTCCAATTAAAATCGCTGCTACATTAGTACAAATGCATTAATTCTTCATATGGTTAATAATTATCATCGAGCATTATTTCTTTATAAATTGCATTATAAAAATTTAACTTCACAACCACGTGGAGTTAGTCATATGTTTTTGACTTCTAATGTTGAATACTTTATATCATAAACCTTGTTCAAATCTGAATCTGGTATAGTTAAATCTTAAACTGGAATTGTTTAAATCTTACTCTGGAATAGTTTTATCTTAATCTGGAATTGTTTAAATCTCAAACTGGAATTGTTTAACTTAATCAGGAAGGAGATTATTCTCTGAAAATCAAATAAAATTTATGAGCCCTCATTTTAAACAACCACTTCCCTTAGCACGTGGCTCTAACCAACAATTACTTCAAAGATCTAATTTAAAAGACTTTACAATATGCAACAACTAAAGATATGGAATTTTAACAATTATTCAATTAAATATAGTTTTACAATCAGTGCATCTAACCTCAATACAAAATGTGACATGTGAGTGTACATAGTGTGAAAAAGAAATATATCAATTAATAATTAATACGTACCCTTTCCAATATATTATGGCCACTTAACAATATAAATATATTTAAATTAAATTAAGTCACCCCATAGGAGTGAACTCTTTTTTTAACGCTCCACCAAAATAAAGACTTCGCCCGCCATCTTAACCAAGCGGAAAAAGAACGTCATAGATTCATATCATATTGTTTGTTTTTTTTTAACCTTTCGGTTACCGCGGACGTTCATTGACGCTTCAAAAACACGCAGCGAACACGTGGTCGGTACCGGGAGATTTAATCCTAAAGTAGGCAAAAATCACCCGTTACAAGATCTATGTATAATATCATCTGCAAGTTATCAAAGGATGCCTAATATTGTTCAAGGAATTTTGATGTCGTTTGGCACTGATGTAGATTAGAAATCGCAAATCACATTAAAATTGCCATAAACTATCTCGAATTATTCTTGTGAAATAGATTTTATTTATGTGAAATCGCGGGATATGGCTATTAAATATTGCTACCTTAACTGAATTCAAGATTTTGGCAAACTGCCAGCAATCACTTTGAGGCCTAACCACGGACTAAAGTATTTTCATTAGCATTTCCTTATTCAACCTTTACTTACACCGGTTTAGTATAAAGATCAAATTTAATTTTACCTGACTGCGCGTATATGACGTATGTAAAAACTTGTGATACTCAGTATATCAAAATATATTTTAAGCATTAGTTTTTAGTTTATCTATTTAATAATAGATTGTTTGAATGTTCATAAACTTATGAAATGGTTTTCTACATATAACATTGACTAAAGTTCGAATCTCGCCTATGTATTATATGTATTTCTATAATAAAAATGTTAAACTGATAATATTAAAGACATCTTTTCCCAAATACTAAAACTACAAAGAACGAAACACCTAAATCGAAGACGTAAAAAATATCACGTATCATCGATACAGAGTGATATACATTCGTTCACAAATCATTAGTCGGGTAATATACTTGGAATGAGTCCGGCCCCTCAGTCGGCCCTCTTTCTCTTTTCATTAGAAGCGAAAGTGCAGTTCAATTGCTTTGAATCCGATTGTTGTTAATTATAGCCTCTATTTAATGCCTTTGATTACCTTTTCTTTTATCCAGATTACACTCATTTCATTTATATTGTTATATGATTCACAATTTAATTTGTACCTCTTTATTAATTTTAAACTGTGTACCTAGTATTTGACGTGTAGGCTACCTGTACCTGGTATACGCACATTCACAAGACTCAATCATAATACATACAAAATACATTCTCAACATATTCATAATACAGACATAATACATTCACAACATATTCATAATACAGTCATAATACATTCTTAACATATGCATAATACAGTCATAATACATTCATATACATTCATAACACATTCATAATATAATAATTATTAACCCTTTCAATTTTAATCATTTTTACTTAAACGTTATCGACAACTCCATATCGATATAATTATATCGATACGGACGTGACCCTAAAGCAGCACCCTGCGCTTGCGCCGCACAGAACCGGTTGACGAGTGACAATCGTTACGTGACGCGGAGCGCACGCTGCTTGCATACTTGCTTTAATTAGCTAGTTAGTGCTGATTAGTATTGTCGCCTTATTTCTTGCTTTAAACTCGTTATATATTTTCTGCCTATCCTATGCCTGAACTTTTATTAACTTGTATTCCTGCCTATGCCTTCTGTGAATTGTGTAACTCGTGTGCTTGCGTGAACAATATACTATTGTGAAGTACTGTAAGTGTTTTTATTAATATCTCTGTGACACAAAATAGTTACCCCACAACTATAGACCTACTATCTACTCCAGTGTCCGCTGTGTTGAAGAACTTGCACATTGGACAAGTATTTGATATTAAAAAATAAAATACCAGAAATTATAACATTGCTTGTGTCACACAGAAGTCATGGTGATCTTGGTTACTATCTATATGGACCAGGGCTAAGTGTAGAGTTATACCCCTGGAAAGTATAGGATGGGGATGATTAGTTATCTGGGACTGCCGCTGCGCCGGACAGGCAGTCACATCTCGGCAGTCAAATCTAATCGTTCCTTAATAAAGTTTTCTATTTTCGATGTCAAATAGATTTTTTTTAAAGAATCCAGTAGATCATCTTTATAGTACGAAATAACAAACGTCACCGTATTATCCCTCAAAAGCCCACAGAGGCCGCATTCAAGGAAATATGCTTTTTGTATCCAATTCGTTCTGTCGTCAAGGCTATGTCAACAACTCGACAACAAATTACATGGCTTATTATAATATCTGCTCTTATAGATCCTTCGGTAATGTCGGACATGATTTACATTTACTTTTATAAACAAAACTGTTAGCGGAATGCGTCCATGGGTTTGTAAGTAGCTGATGGCCTATGGAGGAAGGAAGAGGGAGGGCAACGAATCTGTACAACCTTTTTATTAGGTTTTTACCTTTATACTATGCTAGGAATGTCTGTGGATGTCCGTAGTCATGAAAATGATTCCGATTGCTAGTTTGCCCCCTTATACTATAATAAAATGGGTAAGATACAAGAACTGTCAAACTTTTTCTTTGTCACAATGTCTAGGCAGCCCAATTGACAGTCCAATTTATTTACTCTTACATCATCTTCTATTCGACGGCTTTCTCATATATCACTGTCCGTTTGAAGGAGGTGTGGCTCCCCAGGCTCTACCACTGTCTATAATCTCGATAAAAAACGCATAAAAATGACATGTTTATTTCAGAAACTTATGAGAAGATGAGATAAATATTTTTTTATCGTGTCGCACTTTCGTCGAGATTAAAATTGAGAAAATATTAACTTCAAGCGAATGTATTATTGTTGTTACCCAGTAATAGTTGTAATGTACGTAAGTTATAAAACAAGCTACAAAAATTGCACTCCCCACCATACGTCACTGAGACGTATGGCGCGGTTTAATTTAATAGCATTCCCTGTCTGTTTTGCTTCTTCCGTATTCACGAGATTAAAATTCTTTTTAGATTCTATAATATGTAATAAAAAAATGTACAATATACATTATGTACACATTTTATTTATTTCATTTTATATCCATTTTCGTTCTAAATAAGGGATCAAGTAGGAGACGTTCCTACCGCATCTTATATAATCCCGTCCGTAAATGATAAAGAAGAAGAGCTCTTATATCATCCTCTCTTCTCTACTTAATGGCCTCCTACATATTATGTGCATTGTACATCAATAATTACATTATTTTTTTATTATTATATTTAATAGACTAAACAAAAAGTATAGACGGAGCGCTGTTAATAATGTAATGAAGCCAGCAAAACTACACCAATTCCTGTATATACAGTATACACGGTCTCACATACACATTTGACAACCAAACTACACCCAGATCATTAGTTTGTGACAGTTCGTCAATGGCGTATGACTTCCAAATATATAATTGTTTATTACCTGAAAATGCCGAATTGTGTAGTGAAAGGCTGCAAAAATCATTCCTCGAGGAATAAAAAGCAAGAAGTACTTACATTTCATACGTAGTGAAAGGCTGCAAAAATCATTCCTCGAGGAATAAAAAGCAAGATGTACTTACATTTCATACGTAAGTAAACATAAAAATTCATATATTATTAAATCAATTACAACAATTATTTGACAGCTTTCAAAACGAAAATGTTGTCATTAGTAAGCGCCAAAATAGTCCCCGTTTATGGGATTAGTTATTAACGAAACGTAATGTAATGTAATCACTAATCACGTCCATTTACTTATTTCTATTTTTACTTTTAATATTCACCCAATTAATGTAACAGTAAACAAGCTTTTTTTATTTAATCTTCCTTCATAAAACCTTTTATTAAGGTTTTCTGTCCGAAATAAAAATATTAGAGAGAAATGGATAGAAGTGGTTCGAGTAAACCGAATTGAGCCATCATGGAATCCCACCATCCGCAGCCTAATTTGGTCAACACATTTTGAAAGTGATGATTTTTACATCACTAAGAAAGGACTTTGTGGTGTGGTACGAAATGGATATCCAAAGGCTACGAGGTTCCAATGTTTCTATTATATTGTACTTGTTGTTACCCGCGGCTTCGCTCGCGTGGTTTTTCATGATAAAAAGGATACGATGACTCTTTAGTCTTTCAAATATCACCATACTAAATATCACATCGAGCCGTTGATCCGATTTAATGTGAAAAAAAACAAACAAACAAACATACATACATACACACTTTCGCATTTACAATATTAATATGGATTCAGTAATGTAGGGCAATGAAGATTTTTGCTGAAAATTCCTAAAATTTTCATTATTATGCATTATTTTTCTCTCTCATCGTGTCTAGTTATCGAACCTATGCCAATTCAAAAACAAAATCCATATGAATAAAAAACTTTCTTGGGTAAAATCTCGTAAAACGTTTCGGAACGAAGTTACGGCACTTTAAAAATATTATTAATGCGACAGTTTTTATGTTTGTTTGTTTATTTGTTTGTTACTTCTTCAGGCAAAAACTACTGAACCGATTTTCATGAAATTTGGCACACACGTAGAGAGTAACTTGCATTAACACGTAGGATTTTATCCCGAAAAAATGTTTCTATGGGATGTCATGGAAGTATTTTCTATTTTCCACGGGAATTAAATTTACGTGGGTGAAATCGCGGGGCGCAGCTAGTAAATAATATTTTTTTTTTGTTTTTTTTGTATCCATATATTAATTAAATAACAATCCAAACTTGTTTCTTCTTTCTACACTTACTCGCATCGTAGAAGGAATCGAGGTTTGGAACGACGCGACGCAGTGAATGGGTTGAAAGAAAATGCTAACGTATGTATTTACTTATCCATTCATCATGTCCGTATTAATATATTTTGGGGTAATAAGTTTTTACTACACGGCAACTCTCGCTAAGCGCACACATGTTTTGCGGTTGTCAAAAAACTGGCTTCATTTCACTGTTGAGAACGCTCCGTCTATACTTTTTATTAAGTCTATGTTATATTTACTACACATATTAAGATTCTCCAACATACCTAAATGCGTCGAAAACTAAAATATTCGTATAATCAGGTGAAAATAGATGTAATAACTAATAGTAGCCCAAATAAGCAGTGATCTAAATAAAACTTAATCGAGTATTAGTAATATACGATTCGTTCACAAAATAATATTAGTTATGAACCTTGTAGGTCGTCCGTCCCGAGCCCGTGCAAGATGATTTATTAAAGGTTACGGAGGTGATCCGATACGCTCTACAATTACTTTCCAAGCTGGAGTTTTGTTTCATTTATAAGGTTTTTCGATATTTGTTGTCTTTCAATTATAAATTAAAAAGTGATTATTTTTAATGTTTCATCGATAGTGATGGTCTGAGGACGCTAGTTTAAATGTTCTATTTTGTCAAATGGTTAATAAAATGTAGACTAATCAGCGCAGACAATATCTTTTTCCTTGATTAAATCTTAATCCAATATCCAGCTTATACAATTACTACTACACTATCCACTGCCTTATACTATATCCTTTTTTGTCATTCGTTATGAAAACATAGATTTTGTGAGTATTAATACTATATATACAGTGTGAATCTTCATAAAGTGCACATATTAAAATGAGTGAAACTAGACCGAATTTTATCGACAGAAAAATATTTAAAAAAATAAAAAAAAATTGTTTGTAGGAATTACGATTTTTTTAATTTTGTATTCGGGAAATTTCCAGCTATGTAAACAAATTTCTATAACTTTTGAACTAAATGGCTTATCGTGTTCAAATAAAAATTAATATGACAGGAAATCAATGGCGATACTGATTTAAAAACAAAAAGTACCCATAAAATTTATCTTCACATGAAAAAAAAACATTGTTTTGAAAAAAAAGAAAAATTGTATGTTTATTTTCAGGAAATTGACGATTTTATCAAAAAGATCTCATATTAATAATTTTTAGTTATTATTTTATCTAATTCTTTATCATATGACCTTTCAAATACTAGAAAAAACATTCTTCTAGCTCAAATATAACATTTGCTGCAGGCGGTTAAACAAAGACACTCATTACGGGGCGCTTGTGGCTACATGAAACATAGCTCAGGTAGAGACCCTTTTTTTTATTGTTCGACAGCCAAGGGAGAAACACACTAAGTAACAATGATTTGCTGGTCAGCCGTCAGAGTGAAGCCACACGGTGCGGTACGGTCGCGGCGCGGCGCCGGTGCGGTGCCGCTGCGGCGTCCTGCATATAAAAATCAATCATGTGCCAGACGGTACGTTCCGGCGCCGCATACCACATGTGTACAGTGATATGGCAAAATGTTTACGGTGCGGCGCCGCACCGCACCGTGTGGCTTCACTCTCAGTCGCTCCGAATCATTCGCCGCTACTTCATGTTTACGCTCATTCACAGTTT
>LUGF01033550.1:85568-103098 GCA_001625245.1 Calycopis cecrops | reverse complement strand
AAAAATGAAAGTAAAGTAAATAGTTGAAGTTGACGCAACAAACGTAAAGATTTCAAAATTTAAATTATGATTGAATAAGTTATGTGTATTTTCTTCGGTCTGTAATAGTTTTTGAGATTATTAAATAATTAAAAGTTGACATTAGATATAGAATCAACAATGTTTTTAAGAATGATTGTAGAATTCCTTTGAAGTAATTATAATTACGTCTAAAAAGATTTCAAACTCTGGCTATAGAATGTACGCATACAATATTTACATACTAGATTATCAATAAAAGTTTCGCAGAAGAAGTAAGCAACTAAACTTGCACAACGACATTTGCTCATTAATTCCCTAAAACAAAGGAGCAAATATAGTTATAGCGAAGATATTTTAAATATTTTCATTAAAGATTTGCGTATTTATAAATATGCCATTCTTATTATGGAAAAACTGTATTTTTTTAAGTGCAAATGTATAAAACGTCGTTCTTACGATGGAAATATGTTTATTTTAATGTTGCAAAATTTTACATATTTACGTTTATATCCAAAATTTTTTGAGATAAATTTATGAAAAAAATTGACAATATGTATTAGCTTTTTCTTGATTTTTATATGTAATAAAAAAAAATTCGCACAAGTGCACTTGCAGCTTTATTCCAGGGGTGGTGCGAAATGTCAATACTCATCTGTATTCCCAATATGCGATGAAATAGGCGTTTCCCGAGGCGCTAACGAGTTGTGTAACCAGCGCCGAAATTGCTCCTAGTATATCCTATCCTATCCTAGTAATAAATTCGTTTGAGTATATTATGCTATCCTATTAATATTATAAATGCGAAAGTTTGTATGTTTGTTTGTTTACTCCTTCACGCAAAAACTGCTGAACCGATTTTCATGTTCATGTCGGCACACACATAGTAGAAGGTTACTTGGATTAACACAGGATAGTTTCTATCCCGAAAAAATGTTCCTATGCGATACCATGGGATGGGCGCAGTCAGTATATCAAAACTAGTGAATAAATGCGAAAGTTTGTATGTTTGTTTGTTTGTCCTTCACGAGAAAACTTTAGAACCGATTTTCATGAAATTTTGCACACACATAGAAAGTAATTTGGATTAACACAGGAAAGATTTTATCTAAAAAAATGTTCCTACGGGATGCCTTGGGATGATTTTCTATTTTCCACGGGATCGAAATTTACGTGGGTGAAACTACGGGGCGCAGCTAGTTTTGATATAAATATTACTACTGCGTTATTACCTCAATGTGCTGAACATAAACCGCTTTCCGCAACATAATTACATCAGCTAATAACTTTTATCTCGGACACAGCAGATAAAGTGCAGCGTACAGTACATAGACGTGTACAGAGTGGACGTGACCACGGACGATACATTAAGACTTTTAGCTGTTTGTAAGCAATAAAAATGGCCAAACCATCTAGTCGTTTCATTAAGTGGCCGATATAGATTGGACAGTTCCACATGTGGGTAGATGGTAATTATTGTATGTCATTCACATCACGTGTATTACATTTTTATTGTTATTAGTACGATTTCGCAGCGATAGTAACATTCTACTAGGCGGGATTGTAGTCTTTTTTTTGCCGTTACATGCCTAAAACATATTATAATTATTTTTTTTTCCTAAAGGAATATAATATAATTATATTACGGTAAACCCTACGCAACGCAACAGGGATGACACGTCACCCCATCCTGCAACATAATGTCTAATATCTTGTACTGTTTTATGTCTCGGTCTTGCATTTTACATATTATTCTGTCATGCTTTTATTTATCGTTGCAATTGGTCTGCTAAGAGATGTAGGTTATGTAAATAGGTATCTATTTACCTACATAACCTTTATGTATGGCGTGTTACATCACCTCGGGCGGATGATTTTTATGTTTTTTTTTGCCTTTTTTGATGATACAATTATTTTTAGGTCAAATTACAGGATTTAAGAGCTTATAAAATACGTGGCGTATAATTTTCTAATGCAGATAATCCTTTGCTACATTTACTTCATATGGCTTTGCTGTTGGTTATAGCAGATTTGACATGTTAGCTGAAAGTTGGTACCGCATATTTGCCGAATCAGATTACCACTTTCCGCTAAGAACATGTAACTTACATTTCATGCAGTTTGTGAAGGTTAAGATGTACAATAATGAAGTGAAGAACGGGTTGCTGTTCTTTACTCCATAGTCATCTGCAAAGCCTCATAATTTGTGAAAGATTCATCTGCAGTATCAAGTTAAAAAAAAGTTTTAGCCCGCTTTGTTTCAACTGTAAAATAAAATATTAAACAGTAATTTTACCTTAATTAAATTAAGATAACAATATTGTAGATATACTAACATTAACAATTATAGGACTGTAGTATTTTATCAGTCAGGATTAAAAAGCTGTTAACTATAAATTAGTTGTCAGTTCAACAATATGCTGTACATTATTTAGGTCGGGATAAGTCATTCCGTGAATGAAATATGGCGCCATTCGAAATTCCCGTTTATTGTGGAATCTAGAATCGATTGGGCTATTTGCTAGTTGTGTAACATGCAACACTACAGAGCTCGTTGTATTAAATTTAAGTATGTATAATACGTAGCCGCACCTGGTCTCACCGTACCATTTATAAGCACTAGCTGACTGTACAAGGCATATCATAATGCACAAGTAAATGCGCAAACACAAGTATTTCTATTCCCATGGGACGGCAGTCCGACATGATTGGAGAGGAATCTGGAGCAAAACTGACGGCTTAAGTTATTCCTCGAGGAATGGGGTTTAACACCGTGTAATTCCTGTCTCCAGGCTGATAGAAGATATTGTTGCAATAACAATTTTTACCTGCGGTTGAACAAACTTACCACTAGACCATTAAGGAATCATAATAGTGGTTAATAAAGCGAAGACTACTCTGCGGTACAAAATAATAATAAAGTGGCTGTCCCATCCCGAAAGTGTCCCATAACAACGCGGCGGAGGCGGTGCAACATCTGCTGTGGACTGCTGTCACGAAGGAAACCTGACCTCGTTCCTACGTCAGTTCGCGGATGATATATTCTGTATTTATCCCTTCAAAAACCCTCGTAAATTGTAGTAAAATTATAGCTTTAGCCGTGTATCTCGGTCAACATGTTGTAGTTTATTTATTTTCATTCGGTCGTGAACTGACGCGGACGGTACATGTTAGCAGCGTTTTTATCTATAATAACATTATGAGGAGGATGTTTTTTGTTTGTTTGTAAAGAATTGGATGCAGAAAAATACTGGACTGATTTGAAACATTATTTCACTATTACAATAATATAGCCTATATTTTATTACTATTGAACAATTTTCATTTTTGACGGTACATAGTATAAAACAAAGTCGCTTTTCGCTGTTTGTGTGTCTGTATGCTTAGATCTTTAAAGTTACGCAACAGATGTGGGTTTTTTTAATAGTGATTCAAGAGGGAAATTTATATGTATAATAACTTAATTTTTGAAGTCAGACATCCACATGGACGAAACTGCGGGCGGAAGCTAGATAAATATAAATTTAAGTAAATAAATAGGTTCAGCTTCAGCTATACTATATGCATGTAATTTATTAGTACACTAATGATTTACTAAATATTTATTACTAATATTAAAAATAAAAATTTGTATGTGTGTTATTCTTTCACAATAACTAAAGTTGGCACAAAAACTGATAAAAATAAATAAATGTAACAATAATTATCAGAATTATATATACATTAACCTACTTTCTTACCTAGTGATGAAAGGGACTGGAATTTCTGATCCGCGACAAGCGGCTCGAATTTTATAGACGAATCAAGAAGAAATAAGGACTTATAATTTAATAAGGATAAAAAGGATATAAAAAATAGCTCACAAAGTTGTTAGAAGCTACTCAGTTGTATAAAGTTTCAAGTATCTATCATCAAAAAGATAAAAAACTTCCCCAATGCCCCAATTTCAAACTGAAATATTTTTAGAAGAACTGTAAATTATGATACTAGTAGTGCCACGCCCAGTCATTGCAGTGCAAATGAACTCGCACGATCGAGGAAATTAAATTTTGAATACAATATACTGTATACAAAATTAAATTATATTCAGGACGACTTTGGTTTTTCAATACATAATTATACATTAGATTATTATAGCATGCTAATATGTAGTGTAGTATAGAGGAAACTCTATAATATGTATAATGTAGTATAGAGGAAACTCTATACTCATATCAAATGAAACCTCTACGTTTGATATGTTTTTTTTAATAAAAAGATTAGTTCAAATAATTCAAATTTTGAATGAAGCAATTTTCCTTCTTGTCAGAAAGAAAATATTATTCTATAAGATTCTTTGAGAGACGATAGATCAGAATGGAAGCATATCGAATATGTAATTAAGATAGATTTTATAAACAATACAAATGTATTTTATGTAATATCACTCAGAAATAAATACATTAAAAATAATTATATCAAGTGTTCATATTTAATATCTTTCACCCAGCTGGGATAGAATGAGTAGGCAGTAGTAACCTAGGGCCTTTTAGGGTTTTACAGATTTTTAGGTAATGCTGCAAGAGCAGGCTCCCCGAAGTAGCTTGCAAGGCGTTACAGTAGTATCAGATGATATGAGGTTATCTTATCAATACAACTGCCGATGCTCAGCCTACATCTTAATCGTATATATTCTTGTATGCGTGTGTATGTCACTGAGCTCCTAGACCCATTTTGATAATTTTTTTTGTATGTATTGCTGGGAATTTGAGAATGGTTTAGATTTACAAATCAGCTAGCCCGAAGGCGCTGCAGCCCTAAAACAAAATATAAGCGGGTGAAACTATTTCTCTAGCTAGTAAATGAAATAATAAATGTAAAGTTAGATTTCAATAAAACTTAACATCAAACAGTTCATCAATCCCTTAAAAGTTTAAATGTTCTCGTCAGAAATATTAATAACAAACAGGAATATTAATAACATACTGAAATATTATACCCAAAAAGAGAGATTGAATTGTTTAATTTATTAATAACACATGCTAATACTCTAGGTTATTAATAATATTTAGGTATGCTTAAAATCTTTACCCATTTTATCTGCCTATGTTATTTTACGTTATATAGGTAAGGCATGAAACTAGTATGTATTGTCCACGTCGTGTATTCTTTTTGCAACAAAGAGAAGTTTTGAAAAATATTTGAATTTCGTGTACAATGGAGCAAATAACACCGGAATACTTTTAGTCAAATAGTTTAAAACCTCCCGTTTTTTTCGGTGAATGTTTTCAGTTCGGGCAATACTTTGCACGACGCCAAATAACTCGGGAGAGCATTTGGTTCGCGTGACTTGTGCCAATATCTACACTCATTGTCAGGGTGAAGGTTTCGGAATCTGGCACACCTCACCTGACCTTTATCTGCAAATTCCGGAACAGTTCAAGCGTATGATTACACGAAAAATAACCTATAATATTCTCAGAACTAATAGTTAGATTATTGTGTTGAAATTCGTAAATATGATGAAATAATAAAAAAACGTTTTTCTGTTTTTAAACTTCCTAGTTTCCATTTCTGTCAATAATTCCTTGTGTATATCTAAATTAAAATATATTTTTTATTTGGTTATTTTGAAACTTTTTCAATAGACGTAAATTGAAAATAATATTTATTGTAAGACATTCGAGACCAGAACGAGATTACAGCTGACATTTAACTGGCCGAATATTATATTTTTTTTATGTTATAGGGGGGCAAACGAACAGTCGGAGCCATTTTCATAAGTATCGACAACCACAGACATCCGCATAGTGGCTATACCAATGTACTGCCCTCCTTTCACCTCCTACCTTCATGGGCCACCGGGTACCTTTATTCCGGTCTCGTGTAAACGAAAGGTACCTCCCCTGTCGTGCCTGCCCCATTCGGCTGCATGCAAGCATGCAGTGTGGCACTACCACAAATTATATAGATAACTTGAAAAATAACCTTGACAGATATTGTTGTCCAACTGATTTTTTTTAATTTCTCATCATATTACCCTTGTCCCGTACTAAGCACCGACGTCTACATATTAAATACTTTTATAAATTTAAGAAACCTCAAGTGCATCCATCGAAACGTTAGGATTGTAAAATATAAAAAAAACGATAACGAAATTTTATAATAATATCACATATACATAGTTAAACAGTTTGAAATACAAAGAATTGAATGAGAAGCATCGGAGATTTTCTTAATGCAGCTTTTAAATTTCTTTTTTCTTTCGCGTGTTTCTGGGTCATGGCCGACTTGAATTAACTTTACTATACTCGCAGCTTGTTCATTCACGATGGAATCAGCGCAAATCACCGTAACAACACCTGTAACTCAAATTGCTTATAATTTTAACTTGCATCCAAGGTTTTAGTAATTTAAGGGTAAGTGTTTCTATTTTATTTATTTCTGATGGTCCATGATTGGAGTGAAATAAAGCAACATATATGTATGATATATATGGAAATGTTGATTGAAATCAGTAGTATAGAAAATTTTCTTATTTACTTTCACACATGATATGAATGAACGGATTTGTAAACCGAGAGCACAGAGATATGACAATAGCATTACATCATGATATACTCATTAGTTCAAGTGTAAAATAAGATATGTACTAAATAAATAGCATCATGATAAGCATCACAAATGATAAGCCAATATTATGAGAGAATAATAGTGAATAACTGTAATAAGTATATCCAATTCACAAGGCGCGCTGTATTTGTTTCGCCGGTTCTTCTCAGGGCTAGGGTTGAAACGGTGGTAGATGTATTTTGCATAAAATTCACATTTCACATAATAATTTAGTCAAGCAGATGGAAGAACTAACAGTTGCTTGGAGCTTATGGACGATAGATATCGGCATAACCGTTCTCTCGAAGGGCCTTATAAATCCCTGCCCTCTCTACTATAACGTATTATTTATTCTATGATCTACATATACAATATAAATATATAATATATATTTTTTTGGATTTACTCAATCCAAAAAAATATATTATATTTCATATAGTTGTGCCCCATCGGTTTCACCTGGGTAAATTTCGATCGCGTGGAAAATAGAAAATCATCCCATGGCATCCCATCAGTACATATTTTCGGAATAAAAACAATCCTGTGTTAATCAATGTTACTCTCTATGTGTGTTCAAAATTTTATGAAAATCGGTACAGTAGTTTTTGCGTAAAGGAGAAACAAACAAACAAATATACAAACTTTCGCATTTATAATATTAATAGTATTAAAACCACGCCATGAATTTAGCTTGTGATATAATAACAAGATGTCATTTACCAACAGGGCTTTAAGATACTCATTAGGTCTTCCTCGTAATTGTACTGTAGCGTCCCTCTATTTCAAATAATTTATTATAAAAACAAAGTGACTTAAAACTCATTAAAGCTGTAAAGCTATTGGGCTTGGTATAGTTTATGCGGCAAAGATTTAAGAATAAAATAGATCCTTAATCTTTTTTCTTGTTGAACTTTTCCGATTCAAATTCTATATTATTACCTGCTACGCGAATATAAGCTAATGGTTATTATACCAAGCTCTCTGATGTATCGAGTCGCTGTTTACTATAAACACCTGTCGTAAAGATTTGTGGACAAAGTTTCAAAGCGTTTTTGTCAGCCACGCAGAAAAATATCCTCCAAAGTGCTGCGTTAGTAAATGAATAATTTATTACTCGTTTTAAGTAACATTTACCCACGAGCTACGCTGAAATGCCCCCCCTGGGGTATTTACTTAGGTCTACTGCTTTTCAGCAATACCGCAGGTTTACATCGACAATTTATTATAAGATTTAATCTTACTATAGGGTCTGTATCAGATAGAGACTTTAGGCAGGACAAAATTGAGTAGAGAAATACTAGACTAAGTACTAGAATAAGTACTAAGCTACATCACAGGAGACTGCCCTCCCCCCTTGACGGATCTCCACCATGTCGTGGTGAGGAGGCTTAGTAAACGTAGCAGAACCAGCACGGTGAAACCGCGAGAGAGCTCAGGAGAGGATGCTACGAGTGGGCTTGTCCAGGGGCCCACTCTGAATGCGTCCGTGTAGGAGGTGTCGCGGGATGAAAGGTGTCTGTGTGTCGTTGCCGTGCCCGCTACCGAACGGGAGCGCACCGTTAGATGCGTTGGTGCTGGGGTCGCAGAGGAAGAGGAGATGCGGTGAGTCGTTGCTGTCCTCCCTGTCCTCTGTGGTCGTTTAATGGTTGGTATGTCACCCAGCGAATAGACCAGCCAATGTCAGAGGTCCTCCACCCGTACCTCTGAATTAGCAGATGGCAGCACGGAGCAGTGGGACCATGGGTAGGATAGAAACCTGACCCCATTGCACGGTTTCAACTTTGGAGTAGGGTCTGCTCAAAGGCATCCGGACAGTCACTAAGGAGGAAAAGTCTGGTCTTTTGACCGAGGCCAGCCTGTCGCTGAAGGGCCCTATTGCTTGTTCATCAGAGGCCCTCCAATTATAGCGGCTGAAGCCACCCGCAGGGAATTATTCGGTAGTGGCAACGCAATTGCCGAGCCCGACACTATACCCTGTTGAGGCACCCGGGCTTATGCGTTACCAAAAACAAAGATTGGGCCAGTCGCAAATGATACAAGAGCAAAGTGAAAGATATGCTGCAACATTTCGTGCAGTTTATGCGTTTCCAATTACATAGGATAGAAGGACAAGAAGGAAACAGTCAATCTACATAAGAATTATGCCGATGACTTTTCCGTTCCTTCTTATTATTATGAGGATAATAATAAGAAGGAATGGAAAAGCAGAAGAAGGAATAAATAAATGAAAGAGACATTAATAGCTATCTATACATTATAATGTTTACTCTTATACGAATAAAAAATATTGTGATTTTTCTAAATTTTGCTTTTTAATAAATGCAACTTCATTAATAATGAACACGACTCAATAAATTGAATGAAAAACCGTTGGGATTTTGCTACCGCATGTACCGGCGTTGCATCTGACTGAATGCGATTTACAATAAATTAATTTTAACGAAGTGCCCGATATTTACAGATAATTTACAATTCCAACATTTCCCGTTTCGGTTATTTTATAGCAGATAGGCAAGAGACATCGTTCCGATCTTCACTTTACCTCGTGCTGTAAAAAAAATATTGATGTGACTTATGAATTAGTAATTATAGAGATTTTTATAGCAATAATAATATTGACGAAAGGCTTCTTTGGTTTTATGGTTCCGATACTCACCGTGACAAATATTATAAACTATCTTGGCCACGCGGTTTCACCCGAGTAAATTTCGATCCTGTGGAAAATAGAAAATCATCCCAGGGCATCCCATTGGAACATTTTTTCTGGATAATCTATCTATATATTATTTTAGTTACTCTCTACTATCCTATATATTACTATCCTATAAAAATAATTTAAGTTACTCTCTATGTGTGTCTCAAATTTCATAAAAATCGGTTTGGCATTTTTTGCGCCAAGGAGTCACAAACAATTTCGCATTTATAATATTAGTCGGTTGCGAAAGCTTGGAAGTAAATTTACCTAAGTTTAATTTTACGCAATTGGTATTGAGGTCTAAAATAGTAAATTACCCAAGTTGTACCTGTCACATTGCTATTTTAATTATAAACCAAATAAATTAATAAATAAATATAGAAATAAAGAATAGCACACGCCAATAGTTATTCAAAAAATGTTGCACTTTAACGTAATTGTATTATTTAATAGCCTCAATTAGCAACATGGAGTTTATTTGCCGGTAACAAAAAATAAAATGGCACCAAATATATCAACATGCAACGTGATCGTGGCTCAGCTATATTGTGAAATAAAGTTGTCATGAGATAATTAATTCGTAAGTGGTAGTCTAGTTTTCAATCCAATAAAGAGCTTACTGCTTACCAAAATCTAATAGACAGGTAATTTATGTTTTTGCTATAGAACTCTGGTGATCTAGACTCGATAAATTATGTGAATACATTTTATATTACCTCCTGAGAAGAAAACTTTTTGTAGCGTAGAAAATTATCCAAATCACGAAAAAAAAGTTAGTCCGTTGAAGCAAGGTCTGGTGAATACGAAGGGTAAAGGACAGTTTTTAATTGTAGTTCATGTAGAGTTAAAAATGTTTCTGGTGCATTATTTATTTGATAATAATATTATATTACCCATTGAGTTTAATTATAATTTAAAAAAAAACAACAATTACTCTTTCGAAAATTTTATTTTTTTTAAAGCTGTAAGTTTTTAGCTAAAAAGTACTACCATTTTGTATGTTGGTATATTTGGTTTAATTAGGTAAAAAACAATTAACATAGAACGCAAGTTTCCTACTTGATTTTACTAACCGTATACTCGTACTGGTGCTACGAAACTGTAGTACTGCTACGAGATCGTAGTGTTGCTACGTGGACGTTGGTATAGAGATCGTAGTGTTGCTACGTGAACGTAGGTCAAGTTTGTTTCTCGGCTAAACCAAAAACGTTTTGCATGTTCATTAGTTTTATTTGACTCCCAACTTACGTGCTTGGAAATGTCTGGTTTCAATTTATTAATTCCTTTGTATGTCCTTCCGAGGCCGAACGTATAGTTTATACATTTACTTCAATTCTTTGAAAACTGGTCAGACTTATTTCTTTACTCTCTATCTGCTTTCTTGGTATGGTACCTTAAGCTACCTGTTACAGACAGTTATATTGCATTATCTATTTACCCAATACCCATTGTTGTATTAGCTACGCATCTGCACAATTTCTGGTTCTGTGAATGTTTACACTAAAAATTTTGTTACATAATAAAATGTCACCTAATAGTTATAAATCTGAATATGAATGAACGTATTCAACCAATGAACTCACGTTTAGTACATCGTTATAAAATTTTAACCGATGCGATACGTCTGGTATTTGCGGGCGTCCATCAAAGTTCGGTTAACCCTCCGCCGATATATTCCGAACTCAGTCGTTGCTAATTCACTTCCGAGTAGATATAATATGCACAAGCATCGATCGTCAACAGATAAACTCTCTAACTAATTTAATAACTTTTATTGAATAGGTAATATCCTTGACTTTTTAATTGTTTTGTACAAGTATGGGGATAAAAAATAAAGACGTTTATAATCGTTTTCTAAAGAATTGTAAATCTTATGGTATTTAAGGAATATTTTTGTAGTGATATTTTTTAAAGGATGACAACAAATTCGTTAAAAAGACATGAACATATTAATGTACGTGTTTTTGATTGTACCTGTATTTACAGATACGGACTATATAAGTATAAAATATAATAAAATATTTGTATCAAGTTATTTTTTATATTTTTAAAACAAGAAACAAAAAAAAAACAAACGTGTAGAGATCGTGATATGTGACACTCGTTCTCTCTGCCTACCCGATTATAAAAGTGACTTTCACTCTTAGGTTAAGTATACTACGTATTTGTATAAGTACTTCATCTAAGTTTCACTGCTCCTGCAAAGCACAATTAAGTAAATCAAAGTCCAAATTAATTAAGTCAGGCAACAGTTCAATGTAAATTGAACTTAAGATTTCCGATTTCCGCATTCCTTATTGTAACTTTCGCCGTAAAGATTTGCCCCTCTTTGTCTTTTCGTCTGAGAAATAGAACGAGATTTTCTTCTAAGATTTCGTATAATTTTTGTGTAAATTTGTAAGTCAATTTCTTCTAATAGATGAATGAAATTTCTTTAAAAGCCTTTATTTGGATTTGAGATTCATCAAACCTAATGTAACGCCGGGGGCTGGCTTCAGTGCGTTCATAAACAGCAGATTTTTTTTTCTTTTTTTTTTAAAGTAAGGGCGGCATACGAGCAGTCGTAGCCATTTTTATGACTTCCCAAGCACATAGACATCGGCATAGAAACTATACAGATGCGCTGCCCTCCGCACGAAACGCGACAGCGCAGCTATCACTTTGCGCAGGTGGCAGGAGGCAGGAGGAGCCACAGACTTGGAGATGGAGGAGCAGAATGTCCCAGGCTGAGTTTTCCCTTCCTCTTCCCTTTCCCTTTCTAGAAGCTAGAGAAAGGGCAAGGAATTCAAGTAGGTCGAGACGCATCTGATGCCTTGCCAAAAGCGTTTGATAATTGCGTTATAAAGAGTTTTTATATGTATAATAACGCATATACGAAATCACAAACTTTAATACATGACAGTAGATAAAAATGAGTGTTTTTTGGCTCGAGCGCGGCCGTTTAACACATTCGGTACAGGCGCGTGTTCTTTTACGCGCCTGCGGCTTGGCAGCGCGCCGGTATGGTCGCCGCGTTTACTATATTTTACATTTTTAATACATAACACCAATACGTCGTGAGTTATGTTATTGTGCAGGCTAGATTTGGTATTCTGACGGGTGTTACGAGATATTTTTATTCATTTCCATATAAGAGGTAAAATTAACGAAAACTTGAATAATATTTTGATTCCGATCTTATGTAGTGCATCCGCACATAGATTTGCAGAAGTTTTCCCTTACTTATGCTAACCTCTGCATATTTATGTGTAAGTGGTAGTTCCATCCTGTGCAGTAATTTGCAGCCAAATTAGATTAACACGACTGGAGTGATGCCTCTCGCTCTCGTTAAGTTCCTAAACTGACAACTATGCTATTCGTACAGCGTGTCTATTTATTCTCTACCTCCAGTGGCTACCCCACTGGAGGTAGAGAATTACGTGCGTATAAAATAATATCATATGTGGATCTAACAGTTTTTTAAATCAATTTGGTGCCGACTGATCTACATAACTTAAACTTTTACTGGCACTAGTACCATGTGGCAACTTGTCTATATCTTGACTAAATACTACATCATGGAGCATTTTATACCAAAGAGGTTTTTTGTATGATTAACTGTTTGTAATGAATATACCTATACTATATACATTATATTTAATATATTATGTATACTTAAATATTTTTACATATATTAAACCATAGCAAATGATCGAGAAACATAAGCTTGTATTTAGCATATTCAAGTTAAACAATATATAAGCATATATTTACACAAAATTGCTAAATAATAAGGGTATTAGATTTTGATACGTACTGGCAATATTCTTACTTACTTTTAGCGAAAAACTAAGCTTTTAGTACATATCAGTATCGTCTTTTCAAATTTAAAATATTTTATAATAATATAAAGTAAACATATCTACGAAAACTTATTTCGTACAGTGAACTAGTTGGTTCATTTATTTTTATTTACCTTACCTTTACCTTTTACCTACCTACCTTTAGAAATCAGTCATTCTTAATTAATACACGCTGTATCATTAGAAAATTCCTGCAGTTAAACCCAACACACCAACACTCTAACACAAATACACTATAATGTTTACTTGGCTTAAGCCCGTGGATGTTGTTAGCTACCGGTTGGACTTGGCCAACCGAGAAGGAATAATCCTACAAACATAATAGTAATAATAATTAAATCATTATCTGTGGACATATCACACTACGTTAGCCTAGCCCCGTTCCAAGTACCGTTAGCCAACGGAAATATATTTAATGGTTTTTTATAAATTTAAGAAATTTTATATTTAAGATTTTTACTATAGAAATACATTTTATATAGATACTCATCCATGTCCGAACCGGGGTCGAACCCGCGACCCCTGGCGCAACATGCTCCGCTTACCCGAGCCCTGTACCACTTCTCCAGCCTGGTGCCAGCCCGTAGGATAACGGGCCGTCAACATACATTTTAGTATATATAGGTTGGCTTTATAAAACTGTAATGTGATTACATAATGTAAATATAATTAAAAGCTAATTAAAAGCTGTATTTCGTGAACAAGGAGTTGTCCAAGTTTCAAATATTCAACTTTATAAGATAGCTGAGGAAGTCGAGAGACCTGAACGCCTAGTAGATTTTAATTAAAGTTTTTGACATAGTGCCGTGCACAGAGAATGGAGTTGGGGCTGGCTTGAAAACACTTTACGTCCACTGCTTATTTAGAAAGTAAAATATGCAGTGAAACTCTGAGGTTCTCAAATATTCTGTACGGAAGGATGGTACCTGGAGATATGAAACCACCTTAGAATATATTATAATACTTAGCCTATCAACACGAATATAACGACACTTCATATGGTAAGAAACAACAGGCAGTTCGAAATGTTATATAGACATGTATAACTCTACATACATATTACAAACCTGCGCTTTAAAAATGATATTCTTCCTATGCAGTCGGCCAAAAATAATATAGATTATCTTAACTAATCAAATAAAATATGTATCTTCTCATTCCTTCTCCCTTTTCATTTAATTTTTTTTTTGGTACATTATTATCAGAAATACGATAATTTTCCGTGTGTACGCTCGTGGTTACAAGCCCCTGGTATTACAGATGTCTGTGGGCGTCGGAAATCACCTTCATCTCGGTGACACGACTGCTCGTTTGCCCCCTGTACTATAAAAAGCTGTCATCTCGATATGTGAACGAATTTGCTTTATAGATAGCGAAAATGCCCACAGAGGAGATTAATTATATTTTCGATTTCACTTATACATTGCAGATCTCTTTAAATTTCACAACTTTTCGGCTGAATATGATATATAATATCAAATGAAGTAGGTTTAAAGATTTAAATTTTCACTTTTACTGGCAATCTACAGAATGGTGCTGTTTTTTACGCTTCAATAAATCACAGGCTTCATCATTTGACATGAGTTTTAGCTTGATCCTTTCAAGTATTCAACACACAGACGCAACTCGCTTACACGAGACCGGCGTAAAGTGACAGCTCTGCTGTTCCGTTTTGTGCGGTGTGTAAGTAGCCGGTGGCCCATGGAGGTGGGAGAAGATAGGAGGACAGCGCATCTTTATTGCCTCAATGCGGATGTATATGGGCGTCGGTAGTCAGGAAAGTGGCTCCGACTGCTCGTTTGCCTCTCAATACTATAAAAAAAGGTCGTTATGAATTTTGTTTTTCCTTTTGTGTGTAATATTAATGTTGTTAAAATGTACTCGCTTGAAATTTCACGATATTGCACAATAGTCACGCAGTTTAAATAAACACAATAACTTACAGAAGTGCCGATACTCACGCTCTGATAAATCATTGAACCTACAAAAAATACATTTTAATTAAAACAATAATTGCTAGGATACCTTTAAATATAAATTTAAATATACAAAGTGAGCAGTGCTGTCGCGATTCGTGGCGTGTCTATGTAGCCTGTGGCCCATGGAGGAGGGAGAAGAAAGGCGGGCAGCGCATTTGCATAGCCTCAATGCGGATGTCTGTGGGCGTCGGGAAGTACACGAAGTATCTTTAGATTTTAAGACGAATCCACATCCACATCCAATCCGAGCACATAGGTGAAATAAATTTAGTCAGTTATTACGCATACGGTCTAAATATGTGCAGTGGACGCGGTCTTTGTGCGCAAAGCACTCTGTATGCAAATAACACTATTACCCAACATGTACACGAGTAACTCAACTGATACTATCTTCTGATTGTCGAGATGGTACAGAGCTTGTATTATTAGGGGCTACATTTGAAGCATATTTTTTTTTGTTTTTATGTAAATTATAAATGTGATATGCAGTTTTAAATACATAAGTAGCGCCGCGTAAGTGCACTACGAGTGAACGTAGCTCCTCCAGGCTAAGCTATTCTATATTGTTGAAGCGGTCTTTTTTATGATATGGGGGCAATAAGCAATCAGACCCGTTTTCATGACTACCGACGCCAATAGATACACTTCACATAGAGGCTGTACAGATGCGCTATCTTCCTTTCTCCTCCCACCTCCATGTGCCACCGGCTACATAGCATCAATAGAAAGCGACAGCACAGCTGTCACTTTACACTGGTCTCGTGTAAGCGAGAGGTACCTTCTCGGTCATTCCGGCCGAATACGGCTTCACGCAAACATGCAGTATGGCACTGCCTCTTACCGAATTAAGTTCCTCTAATAAAAACATCTAACGTCACTAAAAAAGTCACTTCGAGGGGTTAAAATGTTCCTAAGATACCGAAAACATCACAAGGAATTATTTTAAATGAAATGTTATTTTGGCGTAAATTTGGAAGTTTACGAGTTGTTCGACTTTTAATAGGGTTGTAAATTTACAAGAAACAATCTAAAATGCTGTAAAGATTGAGTTAACTGTCATAAATCAAAACACTCAAACGTCGCACGCTTAATGATCGCCGCACACTTATCAACTCGGAAAGGGATCGTAACCGTATCACCTAATGCCGGTCAGTATTTTTTGTATGAAACTTCATACTGCAACGCACACTAATGGGAAACATAACATAATCGTATCCTCTTCGCTTTTCTGGGCGAGGCTTTTACGATCCCTTTCCGAGTTCATAAATGTGCGGCAACAATAAAACGTGCAAACGTTAAATAAATGGGAAATAAACGATGTCACCTCAGACCGAAAATAGAGAAGAAAGCGTAAGCAAAGAACTTCAAAATTGGAAGTTTAAAAAATCGTCAGATGAGAATCAGTGGATCTTACGCACCAGCAGTATATGACATAACAGCTGATATATATACACATGTTACCGGATATGACGTATGCAATTTAGGAATTATTGTATACATTTCCTAGGAAATGTACATGATTTAATTCCGAAGTTATTTCGAACTCCTCCTAAGCGACTGGATCGATTTTGACGAATTTTTTTGTATGTATTGAAGGGGATATAAGAATGATTTAGATTCACAAATCAGCCCGCCAGAAGGCGCAGCAGTCAGTATATATATTTAATATTTTATTTTTGATTTATACATAGTATATTTTCACCCTTATTTCTGTTGCTCAACATTGTCCACATAATATAATAATATTCCCAAAAGGTTTATTTACTCAGGAAACGATCTATGAAAATAATCAAGTTTCATTTGACTTTTAATGTTATATTCTAAATGATTTTTACATCGCCATTAACCTCATTTAACGTATTTTTTACATTTATCAATGTCACATTAAAATAATATACGAAATGAGTGAAAGGATTACGAAAACCAGTAAAAATTGCCATCAATGTTGGTTGTTTTCATAATAATTGGTATGAAAACAACCAACATTTCCAAAAACTTATTATATCTTCTCCCACCGGCCGCTGAGCGCGGCGCCCAAACGTGGCGCGGAAAATGTCATCTTCAGACAGCAAATTGAAGCTATTTTCTCAGACTGCAAGCGAGTTCCATCTTCATCTTCCATCGTATAACAAACCGACCACGATGTTCCAAAACCGCTAGTGCTAGTAGATCTCGAGCTTTGTGGGCGGTTATCACGACACAAGTAAAGTGAAAAAACCTATTATGTTTTACCAAAAAAAAAAATATATTACTTATATCTCTAATATTATAATAAAATCATAGAAAATCAAAACTGTACATTGAATATTTTTTTAAAAGAATACTAGGGGCGTTATCTACAATCGATATCGAAGCCAAAAATATAGTTTTAAGAATTTTTCTTTGTTTGTCTGTATGTATGTCGA
>LUGF01033550.1:61652-76246 GCA_001625245.1 Calycopis cecrops | reverse complement strand
ACACAGTAGCAATCGGTTCCACATGGAACTTAGAGCGTTTGGCAGTGATGCATGTTCTGGATGTGGTATCTCACGGCCGATGCTAATGAAATCTATGCTAGGCGACGAGAAGACGTTGTTAGGCGTTGTAACGAAAAGTTCTGGTTTTTATGACTTTGCGAGAAGTCAGACAGACTACGTCTGTTACAAGTAACTAAAAAAGATTGGTAAATATTTAAAGGTTAAGCAAGTAAACTGGATTTTTTTTTGCCACCAAAAAAAAGGTTTAATATCATACTTACTATTTTTACTTAACATAAAGGATGATATGTGAGGTCTACTGGCGACAAACAGTCGTACAGCCATGCTGCGCTCGTGTGGCGGGTGCGTGGGCAGCGTGGCGCGGCACTGCAGCGACAGGTAGCCGCGGTGTGTAGCGTAGTCGTCGGGGAACACGTGCAGCGTGCGCCACGAGGCGCGCAGTCCCTCGCCGTCCGCGCCAGATATGTGGGTACTGCCAGTGATTACAGGGTCCTGTTGGGAAAAATCTTGTTTTAGTATTTATACAATTCTCTTAATTCTTTGTTTCAGGTTCTTTTTTTTTAAGAAGATATCTGTGTGGCGGGAGGAGCACCACTTCTGGAAAACATTCACGATTATATTTCCGCCGATTTGTTACTAGTTTATCAATAACGCTTTGGCATTATAAGGACTAAGGCTTCACAATGGAATCGAAAAAAAACTTCGCTTCGATCTCTTCCTCTTAACAATACAGAAAATGAGTATCATTGGTTATCCACAACAAATAAAAGACACGAATGAGTATCAGTCATGCGTTAACAATTCATTAGCTGGTAATTTACTTTAACGACTATGACCACTCAGTCGGCTCTTCCGGCCCATTAGAGTCGGAAGTCCGATCCAATGCTCCGTTCCAATTGTCGTTCGAAATTTCCTCTATTTGTACTTATTATGAACCATTATTTTTTCCGGATTCACTTTGTATTTTCTATTTATTGTAGTTTATTATTGTGACTATTTATTAAATTTGTATAGATTATTTTCAATTTATTTTTATTTTCATATTTAACTGATTTACAGAAGTATAAAATCTAAACTATATTCGTTTATTGATTTTCTTTGATTAAATATAATCAAAGAAAATCAGGTGTTAACTTTTACACCACGTGTTAATAATATACTGTGTCTCACGTCTGGAGCATTTTCCACCATCATATAGCAAAAGGTCATTTAATATTCTATTTAATGCTCATCCCACGTCTAGTTAAATACCACTTACAAATAGGTCGCCATTTACAGGGTTTTTTTTGCCTCAGCTAATGTCAGAAATGATTTAAATAGACATTACATTTTACTGCTGACGGTGGGATGCAGTTCTGGGGCAAACTTAAGCAGAATGAGGCGTTGGGATTGTTTAAATGATACATTATTTTTTAATATAAGGACAAGCAGCCTGAACCCATTGACTTGAACAGACACCCCCATAAACATCCCCATCATTACTAAATATGATATTATCGTCGATATTATTATGTTGCCGTAACATTGTAAGAACCGGTAGATTACAAAATAACTCGCGAGATTATAAACTGTCGAAAAATTGTGAACTGTACAAACCATTCACAGTTTAACGCATTGTTTTTTGTTAGTTTATAATCTGTCCTGACATACACATGATGCTCCCTCTTAAATTGACAAAAACTCACAAACCAGAACTTTATTATATTATAATTTTAATCACATAATAATACTAAAACGCGAAACCAATGCAAACATAGTTTGGTTTATGTGTAATCGTCAAATGCAATCCTTACATCCTGCATCTTTTACCAATGAATTAACAAGTAATACATTATTTCTAGCTGCATATAACAACATAAAAACATTTATATTCGCTCCAATAAATGTTTCTTGGTGTCTGGTATAAATTTACATCGTAGTACCTTAGTGTGCGTGGGAGATTTTATTTACTATGATTCAGGATCTAGTTCTGGTTCAATTCAATTACAATCCAGCAAGCGACCTCTTACTACTGAACCTCAAACTAATTTTACAAAAAAATCATATCGTTTTGATTATATTATTGAAGCGATAAAAGGGCACGTGGCCTTTTCTAAACAGGTTTTTTGTTACCTTGGCCCGTAAGGAAATATACAAAGTAATGATAGAGCTCGATCAATCCATGTATCCGTATACAGTCGTTATGGTACACACGGAAAAATTATAAATCACCTCTTTGTTGAGCAGACGTGACAAACAAGTTAAATACAGCATTGTACATACACGATTACTGTCACAGAATAATATTAGTAAGTTATGAATCTTGTAGGTCGACCGTCCCGGGTCTGTGCGAGATGATTTATGAAAGGTTATGGGTGTAATCCGACATGCTCCCTGATTGCTTTCCTAGCACGAGTTTGAGTTTTCCTTCCAGTTTCTACATGGGTATCTATTACTTTACGTCAAATATAAAAGTATTATTTCTATCGTAGCTTCCAAACGTTATAGTTACAATATGTTGTTCACAACACCGACGTTTTTATTACATAAAATCGTATAGGTCACGCGGCAAGCACAATTTCCTTCGTCGCCTAAAAAAAGAATAATCGTAGAGGGTGACTCGTCAAAATAAAACATTGCCACCGTGACGGCGTCCGGGGAAAGTGTCGGGTTTGATAAATGATTGTTGTACCTTGGAGAAATAACAGTTTAAATGTAACAATGAAAGCAATTACTTAATTTTTCATAACCTGCTCCACTTCGGATGTCCGGTCTAGTAGTCAGTATATTAGATCGTGAGTTGGGTTTGAGTCAAATCTAAGTGGAAAAAAGTGTTATTGGGATTTTTGTGTTTCTAATAATAGTATGAAGTCAGGAAGTTGGCGGCGCTAGACATTGTATATTGGAAGTCACAAACATAGCCATGTTTAGCTTTCGGTCAACCATTTGAGGTATCTTCGGTCTGATCGGACTGCAATCCTATCAGAATATGAGAAATGGCACTCGTGAGAGTATCACAGTGGGATGATACTATGTATATTTTTTTTATTCTGGTGCATGGAAATCAAGCCAACTTTTGAGTATGTTGCATGGCCGATCGATATATTGTACCTAGGGCGCAACCAAGCAAATTTTTTAAAATAACTATTGCTACCTATAAATTCGTGGATTCAATTACCACATAATATATTTTATTAAAGAATTTGAACGAATAAAGAAAACGATAATTGACTTAGAGGTCATATTACCGCGCGTATATAGTATTACAACTAGTACATTTAGCACAATTAGTAATGCGAATGTTAATTCCTGAGACTCAAACTGAATATCAGTGTTATTGATGATGCGTCGGATATAATATAAATACAATTTATAATCCATCTAATGACGTCATTCAGATAGTAAACCTCGTTATACCCAATGTAATGTGGCAATGAATGATCGTTTTTGATGAATGATTTGTGTTGATAACATCACTGCCGCTGTCATTTATTTATTACTTAATTATTTATTAAAAGACCAGCAAGCTCCTAGACATATATATCTCACACCATAGTCATTGTTTTCTATGATGTGATATTAACCCTCTTATTAATAAACAGAATTACTTTATCCAAATAATCCCTAGTAATCCATATTAAAAAAATACATAAAAAGTATGGAATTTGACAGATGTCAGTTTATTACCAGGTCCTTATTTGGATATGGTTGTTCTATGTTTATTAATAAAGGGGTTAGAGTTTATAATATTCAAGCGGACCATTAAACATTTTCAAAAGCCGAAGACGAAAGTTGCTGTATATGACGTTAACTATTCTAAGATGTTGTTTGTGTTTTCAAAGTAAAACCATGACAAGCCATCGGTGTAAAATTAAAAATAATTACATTATTATTTCTTACTAAAAAAATGCCAAAAAAATTAAGTCACACTATTTATGACAACTTGTCGAGCATGCAATTTAAAGGTACAAAGCCAATAATAGCTAGGTATAAAAAAAATTACAAACCAAAAGCTTACAAACCTAGATTTTAAGATTTTTTATTGCTATGTCTACTTAAATCGATCAGTATTGTCCGAAATCAATCAATTTGAATTTTAAAACAGTGCAAAATTTGTTTTTCTAATTCTATTTGTTTTTAAAACCCAAGAAAAGTAATTAACTATTGTTTACTTCGCTGCAAACTCGGATACGCTTTTCATGCGTATCCTCTATTATTTATTTTTGCAACCTACTTATAACTGCCGAAAAACTTACTGGATATACTGACTACTAATTCCATCAAGCTCAAGAACCTCGAAATTAATTAACGGCGTACATTACATTTTGATAATCTATAAACGTATATTCATAATTGAAACATTAGTTTTATAGTAGTGTTTTAGTAAATATTTATAAAAAAAAAACCACTAGGTACAGGATATCTATTAAATCCTGCGCTCCAATCTTTTCTCCCCCGCACAAGTTTTGCCAGTCACCGTCTCGGAATTATCCCCGTGGTTTCGCGTCGCTCCATCTATTTGCTACCTTCATTCTATCACGGGTCAAAGTTATTCGTGGGATGAGGTTTTATAGACTTCGCAAATTGCGATCCAGCACATTTTACGTGACTCTACTTTTAACCTATAAAATATTCAGATGTATCTTGTTATTTAGGGACCCGTGCCTTAAAAGGCGGAAAAAGACGGAAATCTTAGGAATCACTTTCATCTTTGTCTATCTATGTCATTGTCCAGATTTTCTTTACACTCAAGAAGAAACTTGTGTGAAATCAGTATTACACATTATACACTAAAAAACTAACATTCACAACTACTAAAACCAGAATCAAACGGACTTCATCATATAAAATCTGTATAGAATGTAGATATAAAGACACAGCTGACCTCCTGTAGTTCTGCGTCGACGAACCAGTCTATAGTGGCCGCCGGCAGCGAGTAGTCGGAGGTGCAGTTGACGAGCGCCTGCTCCCCGACCTGCACCAGCGTGGGCAGCCCCGTGATCAGCGGCTCGTACTCCGGCAGAACTGTTGGAAAAATATATAAACGAGTGACTTCGTGTTTCCTCTCTTAATTTTGGTTAGCACACCAATTATTCTAATCAGTGGTAATTATTTTTAGAATAGCAACGTCTGTTATAAACCATGTTGTAGATATCCACGTGTGGCATGTGAGCTCTCGTTGGACCTTCATAGACATAGGGAATTCACACCCCGCTCGTATAGATCACAACTGTAATATAACATGTAAGCGAGTGGTTCCTCCCCGGTCGAGGCATGTTGTCATGGCAACGGCGATAAGTGTCAGCGGCAGTCGTCGACACGTATCGACAGCTGAAGTTACCTCTACCATTGACAACACGCCGCTGATCTTTGAAGCTGAAACATCGATGACTGATGTCAACGCCGCCAACACGTATCGACTGCTGAAGTTACCCCTGCCGTTGACAACATGCCGCTCGAGTGTAACAGCCCTAACACTGATATTAGTCATGACCATACCTGCTACAGTCATGTTGGCGGAGCGGCGGTCCACCGCGAACCGTGGTCCCTCGCTGGAGACCTCGCACGTATACCTCCCGGAGCCGTGCTCTGGGTGCACGCTGATGACGCAGGCGCGGGAGTCGCACGTGTTGTTCGTGATGGCCACGCCGCTGCCGTTAAACGATATTGTCTCATACTGAAACAAAAAAAACGCTCTGTTTGTAGGATAATATTATGCTTTAAAACGCCTAACATCGCTAATAGATTTAGTAAATGAAGTTAATGTTCCTGTTTATCGATAGATGGTACTTAATGGAATGGATGGACTTTAGTTAATGACCGGTGAGATCCAGTCACGCTGTGACCGCGCGTGCGTTGCGATACCCACAAAAAACCTAGGGTTAGGAATAAATTTGAATTAATAATATGTAGTCGTTGTTCAGACATTTTGTTCACGAATAAAAATCAATATCTCGTTGAAACAACCACGAATACAACCCAAGGCGTGCCTATCTATGAATCGTCGTCGGTTGTCATGAAAACGGCTACAACTGCTCCTTCCCCCCTCCCCCTATATTAAAACAAAAATGTATCCGTTTTATTACGCATGTTGCAGTATCGTGTAAGATGAAGTGTCATCGTGGCGTTCAGGTAAATGTTAACGTTCAGCCGTAGTAATAAATACAGATGATTTTCAATAAAAAGAAAAGGTTCGCTTTAGGTAACGTCTTCAGATGTAAATCAACATGAGCTTGCTTCAAATAAAAGGCGGAATTGATTAACAAATTATGGGTCGTAATTGAAATTTGGTATTGGAAATATAATTTTGAAATTAATTAGCAGGATATTTCAGTAGGTATCTTCTAAATAAAACCGTTTAAACTCAATGTTCTATTCCTCTAATACTGGGCAGAAGAAGCATAAAAGAACATTCTGATCAATGCCCAGGAAAGGATTTGAGTTATTCGAAGATTTTTTTTGACCACACTCGTGACTAATTGAAGATTAACGTGTTAATGCAACGTGATGAGCCTTTTGCTCATCTTTATTTTAATATGTTTCTACTTACAGTTTATAGATGAGGGTAGATTTAGACTACTTAATGTCTATAATAATTATTTATTTTTTTTGTAAATCCACCGTGTATACAAATAATATAAAAGCATTCATAGTTACAAATGCCACAATATTAATATATTTTCTTTAACATTATTCTTCATATGGAGTTCAACTTCATTGGTATGCCGGAGATACTCATCATGTGATTTTAATAAAAAATTCAAAATAAATAAAAAAGCGCCGTCGGGTTGTAGGAAAGTATAAAGAAACCGACTCCAAATTAGAAGAAATAGAAATGAATTATTCAGACCGATTGTTCGAACGATTTCGTGATGTAATGGCGTCGAGTTTCGTGATGTAGTGGCGTCAAACTCCCACCCTCGGCTATTTAACGATATCGTGACGTTTTCTTATTAAAATGCCGTTACATTTCACATAAATTGTATTTATAATTTCTGAGAAATTATTTTATATTTCCAGTTAATTTTTATACAAATAGAATCTACTTGAAGCCAAATAACTAATTCTTTGCTGGTATATTATTATATACATTTAAATCTCACATATTATATTTTCAATTCTAATCATGTAGGTATTTCATATTTTCTAAGTTATCCCGACACGTTAAAATATCACAATAGCAATAAATATAACATGATATTATAATGTTATCGACGGGAAGAAATTTGCTGCCACGTGACATTAACCGTTATTAAATAATTCCATACAATATTTTAAGCATTATTATTATGAATGAAAATGAATTAAATATCTAAAGGTCTATCGGAACTCAAACCTTACGTATTTTTTTTTATAATATAGGATTATTTTTTGGTCACCGGCCAAATTTTCAGGTTTGGTTCAAAATCAATAATACATTCGAATAATGGATTAAAAAATAATAAAAAAATAATTAGTTAAATTACTTCGTCCGTATGTTATAAACATATTTCTTGGTCACCGCATGGCGTACGACTTGCGAGTGTCGATACATTTCGCATATGAACAACGACCGCTGTATTTTTAAGGACCATTTCAAATCAATTTTTATTTAACAAAATATTACAATTAGACGATAAAATTTAAAACACACCCTTGGAATGATATTCACTTCCTTATTTTAAAATTTGGCTGGTGATCAAAAAATAATCGTGTATGGGGGACAAACGAGCAGTCATTTCACCGAGATGTAAGTGCATTTTCAGTTGTTCCTATTAGATGGGACAACAGACATAATATTACGTAGACCTATATCCAGCAGTGAACACCTTCTAATTGTTCAAAATGATGATGACAAAAATGTCATACAATGTGACACAGTGTGAGTCTCTTACACATTACAAAATATTGTAATAGAACCCCATCGTGCTCTTAACATTGTAAGTATTTATAACTGAAATACTGACTGCATTTGTCATAAGTTCACAACATTTGTTGCGATGTGACACAACAAGGGCCGTTAAGTGCTGGCGGCGAAGTGAAATAATGTGAAAAGTCTTTGTGAATCCGTTAGATACAAAGGACGGGCCAGAGGTATGACGTACGAATGCCTCGTTCAGGCTTTTTGTTAAGGTTGTTTTTTTTTCTTTAATGTCCATTATGATGTGAGATAATTTTTATAATTACTAGGTGAATTGATAAAAGTAGTTCCGTGTTAATTATTAATCTTGGTCTAAGGATTGCGTGCATATCTTTATCTTCTTCATTTATAAAAATGAATGTTCGTCTGTATGTTTTTTATAGAATCGTAGACGATACATTTGATCATATGATGATCTAAAGCAAAGTTGTTGTGCATGAACCTGGGAAGATTTGTAAATTGGTATGACCAATTTTCGAAAGATGTCGTCACGCGTAACAACGCACGCAAGGTACAGCTAGTTATATATAAAAATGAATGTTTGTCTGCATGTCATCGATGTACTCAAAAACTACTGGACCGATTAGTATGAGAATTAGTATATTATGTTACTGTAAAAGCCCGTATGTTGGTAAATCTTAAGTTTTACTAGTAAATCTTAGGATTTACTAGCTAATATGGTTAATATGGGCTGGCTTATGTACGAATTCAATATGTATACGATTTTTCGGGTTTTTACTATTAGTTTGGTATATGTCAGGTTTTACCAATAGCACCCTCGACGGATCTCCACCTTGTTGTGGTGAGGGGGCTTAGTAGCCGTGGCTTGGACAACCACGGTGAACCAAGAGGGATCCCGGGTGGGGACGCGTCGGGTGGGCTTCGCTGGGGCCCGCTCTGGATGCGTCCATGGAGGAGGGGTCGCGGGAGGAGAGGTGTCTCGATGTGTCGTTGCCGTGCACCCTATCTCCCGCGACCGAACGGGGGCGCACCGTCTGTTGCGTTGGCGGTAGGGTCGCAGAGGAAGAGGAGATGCGGTTTGTCCTTGCCGTCCTCCCTGTCCTCTGCGGCCATTTAATGGCTAGTCCGCCGCCCAGCGGATGGGGCCAGCCAATGCCGGAGGTCCTCCACCCGTCCCTCTGAATTAGCAGATGGCGGCCTGGATGGGGACCACCAGCGTGGGGTGCTCCTTTGGAGCATTGGGACCAGGGGTTAGGCTGAGTATCTGACCCCATTGCACGGTTCCAACGTGGAGTTAGGGACTGTTCAAAGGCAGCCGAACAGTCCCTAAGGAGGAGGAGTCTGGCCTTTTCACCGAGGCCAGCCAGTCGCTGGAGGCGCCCTGTTGTTTTCAGAACCGGGGCTCTCCAATCATAGCGGCAGGGGTTTAGTCGGTAGGGGCAACCCAGTTGTCGAGCCCGACACTGTACCCGGTTGAGCCACCCGGGCTTCTGGGTAAAGGCATTCTCCTGCGTCAACAAAGAAAAAAGGTTTTACCAATAGTGCTTAGTAAATATTGGTCTTAGAACTAAAACAATGAATATGTTCTTAATAATTGCTTTATGCTGTCTATCAAAATCTTATATAATAGATACTTTAATCATCGTGAAACATTTTTAACAACATTATCTTTATTTTACCTTTTATTTTCTTAATCATCTCTATTTTTCTATACTTAGTTACCATACCTTTCCAAAACGGCTAGACTGATTCTCTAGAATTTTGTATGCATATCGGGTAGGTCTTAAAATCAGCCAACATCTATTTTTCACCTAGACATTTCCACTGGATCGAAACATACGTGGGTTGTAGCAAGTATATTATAATAATGTAATCTTTACATAGTTTTAATTAATTATCTCGTGGTATACCTACCTTATATTTTAATTTACTAGTAACGAGTAAATTATAATTATAATATAAAACAAGTTATAAAAAAATTATGAGCGCAGGCGGCAGATGGGGATATACGGCTAGCGACTAGCAGGGAGCTGCAGACGGCCCGCGTCTACTAAATTATACTGACGACTACCGGGTACCGGGTATATTATTTATATTTTAGATATCTATGGCTACCGCGAAACTACGAAACTGAAGCTGATTGTGAAGTAACTTGTTATTAATCTAATTTTACATTTTTGTTTTGTCTTAACACAGACTAAACTGCCTCTATCGTATCGTTACTGTTCGATATTTTTAATCACAAGCTCTTCTGATTCAGAGCCAAACTCTAATTTTATCAAATAAAACATTCATAAATAAGAAGTAAACCAAAATGCTAAAGCTAGTGATATATACGAGGACAGATGGTATCTGAGACACCGCCACTGCGACTTGAAATGGATTGCCGTCGAGATTAGCATCAAGACTCTGACATTTTAGTTATCTGATATGTGAAACATACAATTCGGCGCGGCGCGGCGGTGTGTTATATGAGAATATATTCTTAAAATCTATTTGGTACGTATATGTTTTTGGGTGTACATACCTAGATGAGAACAATGTCAATTATTTTGCAGGTTTTAAGGGTAACAGCATATACTATGGTTAAATTATATTTTGTGGACGTGGCAACTTGTGGACGAACCCAATATCATCGGCGAGAGCAAAGCTGCTCAACTTTCTCGAGAATGGAAGAGGATCGTGCGGCCAAACGAGTGGATCTGGGACGACAGAAATGGAAACGCCCAATTGGATGGCCTAGATATCGCTGGATAGATCAATAAATAAAAGAAACACTAAGTTTCACCCAGGTGGCTGACTGTCAGGTGCTGTTGATGTCTATCGTAAGGGAGAGGGACAAACGGTCCAATCTAGTGTCGACGGCCAAGATCCACTTCGGGTCACTGCGCCGGCGAAAATAAGTAAGTTTTTTATTAGTCTTATTTTTTTTTGTACTTTATTGTATCCTTTTCGACATTAAATCTAAAATTAATAAGCCTATACTATAAAAAGGAATATTTTTTATTCCATAAGTTTAATGTACAAAATGTTTGGATTTCATATTTTTAGAGACCTCATCATTCGCCCTATTCAGAGTTACGGCGTCCATTAACTAATTTATCTAAAAGATTCGTCTCAGAGATTGCTTCTGGTGTGAATATTAAAGCCGGCCGAATTTCAAAGCTGAAATAGATGGAAACCTGGGGACAGTAAATTAATGTAAAATGTTATATATAAATTGTATAAAATGAATACGCATTTTATTTGAGTAATTGATCATCATTATTCATTTCACGTGGGTGCTCGCTCTCACTTGCCATTTGTTTCTCTATGCTATAAGATACAGTAACGATATAACTGCAATTTTTAATTTATGGTATAGCGGTGCAAACGAGCAGTGGGAGCCATTTTCGTGACTACTGACATCGGCATAGAGATTATACAGATGCGCTGCCCTCCTTTCTCCTCCCATCTTCATGGGTCACCAGCTAAAAAACGCAACAGCACAGCAGCTTACGCCGGTCTCGTGTAAGCGAGAGGTACCTTCTCGGTCGGTCGGCCCAATTTGGGTGCATGCAAGCATGCAGTGTGGCACTACCTCTTACAAATAACTGTTTAAACTTTAACCCACATCTAGACTAAGGTTAAGGTATACAAATTTTAATATTTATATGTAGTGCAGAGCTTCAGTAAATATATTACACTCTGTGGGTGGAACAGCGGAGAGAGAAATATCGAACATTACGCCGCGGTTTATTTGCACAGAAATAGAGGTGGGGCTACGACGAGGTTCAAACTATAAGCTTTAACAAAAACCTGCGATATTTTTTTTAGTTCTGACATTATTATCATTTTACAAATGGCTGATGTAATAATGAAGTAACAGATTTTGCTGAACACAGTTATGAAGAGCAACGAACCTAAAAACTCAATGCAATGTACGG
This sequence comes from Calycopis cecrops, assembly GCA_001625245.1. NCBI lineage: Eukaryota > Metazoa > Arthropoda > Insecta > Lepidoptera > Lycaenidae > Calycopis > Calycopis cecrops. The sequence goes on along the minus strand of LUGF01033550.1, from coordinate 64,459 downwards.
GAGACTACTTCACATACCTACATACTAGCCGTACCCCATTTCAATATAATATCAATTAACATAAATATTTTGTAATCTATGTATAAGCTACCACTAGGCGAGACAGTGGCCAAACGCAAGCAAGCAAATTATAAAAAAAAATAAGCCAAATTTCATCAATATTAATTCACAAGTTTTTGTGTAAAAAATACAAATTTTCTCATTTACTATAATATTAATATGTAGTAATCAATAAAAAAGGTAATTAAAAAATACTTGAAATACTCTTGTAGCTTTCGTACCTTTCTGACTGACTGTACTCGATAATATAATTGAAGTGAAGCTCAAGTGCAGACCGAGTATCAGAAAGAAACGAATATTCGTTAATTAATTCTGTTAATTATCATCGAATAAAGAGAGGCTCGCTGCTGCTCTGAGTGCATTCATGATCATCAGCATCGTCAACACATTTTCACTATCATTAGCTAGAATACAATAATTGTAATTAGTATGTAGAAACTGTTTACCTGATAATGACATGTGTCACCCTAACTGCACTAACAACCATATTATTGTAACTCAATAAACTCGTACTATAAATCATGCAAGTATAGCAATGACAAGTAGGTATAAGACAAAACAGATATCTTAAAATATAATAAGTGGTCCATGGATATCCTCTATGTGGATGTCTATCGCTGGTAGTTATGAAAATAGCTCCGACTGCTGGTTTACCCCCCTATACCATAAAAAAATAAGTCTGCATAAGGTCAAAATTCATATTTCACACTTTCTTTATTTTTTCTATTTTGTAGAAGCATCATGTTAAAATTATCGCTCGAAAAATGAAGCAGTTTTCGTATTTATACAAGAGCTTAAATATAACAACCAGTGTGTTTCGTTTCATAACTAGTTTAATATATAAAAACACAATTATGTTCCATGGGTATATTAGTGTAGGCAAAACAATGCAAAAACAATTAAAAAGGTCGCCCACAAATCACACATCGATTTCAATAATTATAATTAACCTAGGTAGTCTGTGATTAGATATAAGTGAAACCACTTTAAAATTAATAAATGTATAATAATTGCAATTATTTTTTTTCTTTGTAACTGTAGTCTAGCCTACCTAGTCTAGCCATAAGTTGGCTAGACTAGGTTTATTATGTCAACAAAAAGTTATATGTATATGTATAGGTATATTTAGTTAGTTTAGTTAGTTTTAATTTTAAGTTCTTGCATATGAAATTCTTAGACGTGCTTTAGTAGACGCAAATTTTTGATGGTCTGCTGCCGTCACTCACGAGAGAATTGGCAAAAAAATATCAGCAAAGTACATCTCACATTATTTGACCGGAATTAACAAATGAAGACATTATCAAAATACCTATCTAAAAAGGACAAAGGCCACGGTGTGTTCCTTCCTTTCGACTTAGAATAACATCACTGAATGTTCAAAGTTTTAAACAAGTCCGCGGAAGACTTTTCGTTCGACAGAAAATTCGTTTTCCAACAAATCAACATCAAATAGGTAATTTTTATACATATTTGAAACTAATAAATATTGACACCATTTACCAGCAACATAGTGTAAAAAGGTGTACGCTAATTTAATAACATATTATGATCTAACTTTAAAGATATGAAACTGCTATAAAATTGATATTATTTCTCTTCTCTGTTATTCTAAAAAACTAGATTTAGTTTAGAAATAGAAACTCTTGATTCTAATATCGTTTCAATTGTATAGTATTTTAGTGTTGTTGATTAAAAATATAAAATAAATACTGCCCATGAAGCATCAGCAGCGGACGTACATAACTGATTGATTAGTTTTATTACTTGGGACCCAAGTAGATGGAAGCACACATCCATCTTCACTTCACATTTCGTATTTATAGGAAATCATTTATCATTCTCTTGACGTAAAACTACCCTATAATTTCCCCACCAAAACCAATAACAATTAACGTCGTACCTCACCGTACAGGTAAATTAGAAAGCATTTTATGTACTTTTCCTGTAAAAAAATACTACTACATGATATGTGTAAATTCATATATAGGACCAGCCATAGCTCACCAGTTTATGACTCTGGTTTGAATTTCAGGCCACAGTGTAATTTCGTTTTCTAACGTTCAAAAACAACTCAATTTAATCAATTACAATGCTAGCAAAGCGACGCCGCGAGAGCTGCGGCTGAAACAAAAACATACAGCAAACTCACGCTACTCAATTTTATGTTAATTAAGTTTCCGCTAACGGAACACAAAGTAAAGTGTAGTTGGGCGAAACACTCGGCGCTGTTAACGTTACATTTTGTACAAACATTTACAAACAGCTCTCGCGACAAGCGCCATCTAGACCCTTTTATCACAAGAATCGTAATAATTATGAAAGTTAAATAAATAGTGCAAAACTTTGATAAAATATTTTAATAATAAATATCTTGTCTGTGATTATATAAATACGGAAAAATGTTAAATTTTCGAACTTGCAACACTAACTATAATATTATATTAATTTATGATATTATTCTAAATTGCAAAATCTAAAGCAGTAAAATATTATTTATAAACGAAGGCACTTCCTTCTTCACTACGTTGCGCGCGTCATCGTTCATGCATAACATTGTAATGGGTTTTGTGATTTAACTATTCAAAGTTGTAATTCACTATTCATTTACAATAATTATAATATTACAATAATTAATTACTTAGAGTATACTTTTATTGCGTATGTTTTAGATATTATGTAGGAGCACAAATAAATTTGTAGATGATGATGCATCCTTAACTTCATTCAAACTACTAAACTTTTGTTAC
>LUGF01033550.1:22957-34809 GCA_001625245.1 Calycopis cecrops | reverse complement strand
CACAATAATTATATATCAACAGCGAAATGACAGCTGTGCTGTCGCGTTTTGTGTGGTGTGTAAGTAACCGGTTATTATGACAGGCAACTCATCTGTATAACCTCTGTGCGGATGTCGGTAGTCATGAAAATGGCTCCAATTGCTAGTTTTCCCCGTTATACTATTAAAAAAATACAATACATGATTAATATATTAATACAATGACTATACAACGAACATTATACGGGTCATAATCACAAAGCAATTATAACCAGACCAGTTATTTGATTACGAAATAAATGGAGCGTTTATATATTTCGTATTAGACATTGTAGCTCATCAGAAGAAAATTAATTACCTACGTTATTGTAAAGGCTTTTAGTAGGAGGTAGTTCCATGCTGCATTGCTGCCAAATAGTAATGAATTATAGTGATGAATACCGAAAACTTACATATAACAAAACGAAATCTACACTTTTAATAGTAGCTAAAGATCTTCGTGCTAATTTTAGATAGCTAGTCTGTCTTGCTGTTTTAGATAGCCTATTTACCCAGCAATGCTATAGCTAGAATATAAAATATAATAAAACTAGCTTTCATCCGCAGCATCGTCCACGTGGATTTCGGACTTCAAAAATGGAGTTATTATACTTATAAACCATACTCTTGAATGACTCTATCTATTAAAAAAACCCCATCAAAATCTGTTGCGTAATTTTAAAGATTTAAGTATACAGACACACAGCGACTTGGTTTTGAACTATGTAGTAGTGACAACTATGTGGATAATGGGGGGGAAATCGAGCGACACTGCCTGTTTGCGATGTTGATGTCTTAATTTCACTCGAATGTTTTTGTCACTCGAAATTTGTATTAATATTACTTCAACAGATTTTATCGCAGCTTAAACGAACATGACCTTTCAGATGCTTTGACTATGTTCCAAAGTTTCAAGTTTTAGTACCCTAACATTTACAACTATTATTTATCTATATAGAATTGCATAGCATATAGCATAGCATAACTACTATTTCCCCACGTTTAACACAAGTGGCTATGATTATCCTACTAACATTATAAATGCGAAAATGTGTATGTTTGTTACTTCTTTTTGATTTTCATGAAATTTTGCAAACATAGAGTGTAACTTGGATTAACATAGAGGATAGTTTTTATCCCGAAAAAATGTTCCTATGGGATGCCGTGAAACCGCGGGGCTATAATAATTATGATGAGTATTTGTAATGCTCATATTCGATATCCAAAAAATTACTTTGGATAAATAGCGTTTATGGGTTTATGGGTATGGGTATTTATATATTATATATATTTATATACGTATATATATATTATACGACGACACCACTATGTCCTTAATAACAACGCCTACGACGCATCGTTTAATAGATGTTTAGTGGACGAGAGTAAACATGCTTATACTCTCATTTTACGACCAAACATCAACTTCATAAAATCGTACGATCCAACATATAATATAAATGCCGTCGACGGATCGGAATTTCAATCTACATTTAAATTATTCAAAATGCACCTCTCCTGGGATAACGTGGCATCGGATATTTTGTAATAAAAACGAATATTTATATTTTCAGTTCAGCCATTTTCAGCATCGGTCTGTCCTTATTTATCTTAGTAAATACAATTTAAAAATAAAAACGGAATCGTTATAAGATCATTCCGATGTCTGTATGTCTTTACGTCTGTTAGTCGCCCGGTGACAGAAATATGAAATTTGAAAATAGAGGAATATCAAATTTGTACACGCTAAAACTACTACAAGATTCTGAATAAAACCTAGGTAAGGTATAATTTGTAATAATAATTTGTAAATATCATAATACGAGTAGTACCATATTACGAACCGATGCAATGGTAGAAAGAAATTTCTTAGATCACAATATATAATTGTCGGCGGAAGCGAAGCTGAGGTGATAATTGGCAATATAGTAGGTAGTATATATACTGACATGAATGACGCTGTAAACCTAATATCACATGGATTTGAATTTTACTTTCAATAAAGACATAAAAATATCTCATTGATCAATATGAATGTGATATTTTTATGTCCAACGTAGGCGGAAAAAGTAATTTCCTTTCACGTACAAGCGGGTCAAAAGTTGACATTTTCCGTCAAGAAAAAAAAATCCCTTGGGACATATTTTACGTTGGTAAAATCTCGGAGCATTCAGTAAATTAAATAAGCAATCACAAGTGGAACATTAAGGAGATATTATTGCTCGCTGGTGCTTTTGAAATACTCGCAAATTCAACCTTTTACGGTATTCACCATCCCAGTGTTCATTCAAACTTAAAAATCACAAGAGAGAATAAAATTTGTTAGCATTCAATAATCTAGTAGTTTGTATGTTTTGAATTACAATCATTATACCAACCTTAAAACATCAAATTCAATGAAGCTAATGAATCATTAAGTCATAACGATAGAGAAGCTAAAAGGTATTCGGGGCATGACTAAAACAGGAGCAAGTCTAATTGGCGCTCCGGACTTCACCTTTTGAATTACTAACAACTGTACTACAGATCTGTATTTCTAAGGCACAAGAGGTTGTTAAAGCCATTTGAATTTATAACGATGTGGATCGTTATACACCTATACTTTCAACATCATTATAATTCAACATCACTACTTTAGTGTTAATTTAACATGGAAGGCGTGCTTAATGTCACACTTTCGGGTTTCGTGCGGCCTACAATTATTTTAGACGAACTATCTAGAACGGGAAAAACAGCGGCGTGTAATGATATCCTATAATGATTTACAAATGTATAATGTCTATGAGCGCTGGTACTTCCTTGCCATCAAGGTATTCAAGTCTTCATTTTTAAATCGTCAATGGGGATTGTTGCTTCTGTTAGAAGCTATGCTATTTACCGAACTAGTTGAGAGCTAAATTCTTTTGATTAGTTGCGATTCTTCGGAATTATCTTAGTACTTACGCGGTATATAGGACCGAGCCTTAGCCGCGTAGGTCGGATTCTCGTTAGTAGAGTTATAACTGTATGTAGGTACAATATAATATTGAATTTTTAATTGGGATTGAATGTTTTTATGGTAAGCTTCGATTATAGAAGATATCAAAAGCTATTTTAATAAAGCAAGCTTATTTTTTTTTAACTAATATATCTATAGTTTTATGAGTAAGTATTTTTTTTTATTTTATTTTTTATTTATTTTATAGCTTAAGTTTTATTTGAAAATGCGTAATTCTGGATTCGCGTAGTCGAGTTATGTGTTTCTGGTAAACGTACTCGGAGGTACCAGGACGTCCTCCGGCTGATGATGATGAATATTAATATAATATTATGAACATGACTGTATTTTTCTTTGTGTGAACTGTCAAATAAAATTTGGGCGAAACGACTCCTAGTTACTGTCTAAAAAATAGAAAGTGTCGTTTCACCCAATTTGGGCAAACATTTTGGGTGAAACGACTACTAAGCCTGTTTTATAAACATTGCTAAATATTGAAATCCGTCACTTTCTGAGATAATACTTTTTGAAAACAAATTGTATACATCTGTCACATTAATGTTTCTTTTTTTGTTTTAACATTTTTTTTACATAATATTTTGTATTATACTATATTTTTAACTATTATATTCAACTAGCGGACGCCCGCAACTTCGTTTACGTGAATTCGTTTTTTACCGAAGTCGGTTAAAAAGTAGCCTATAGCCTTCCTCGCTAAATAGACTAACTAATACTGAAAGAATTTTTCAAATCGTACCAGTAGTTCCCGAGATTAGCGCGTTCAAACTAACAAACTCTCCTGCTTTATATTATTAGTATGTTTGTATTTAAACTCCTATGGAAATCTTGCGTTTAAAATATTTTGATTAGATGTATTAATATATTAGTGCTTAATTATAAATAATAATAATTTTTGCACGTCTTCTGATAGGAATGCCAAGAAAAAAAAAGAAGAAGAAAAGAGAACCAGCATCATATGTCACACTTTAATGACAATATTGTATGCCTCGAAAGAAAGGTTTTCAGTCAAATACAAATTTAATAGATATTCCACGCCATTTAACCTACGCTCAACAATTTTTTACGAAGCCATTATTATTTTTATAAAATATTTTTTGTTATTCCAGTTAGGTATTATATCTGTGTCAAATTATATCCAACGGTTCCACGGTTCTTGCGTGAAAGAATTACAAACATACCTACTTTCGGATTTATAATATTAGGTAGTAGAATTGTGTATAAATAATTAAAAAACTATTCAATGTAGTTTTTTTTTATAGCATAGGAGACAAACGAGCAGTTAGGTCACCTGATGTAAAGTGATCACCAACGCCCACAGACATCCGTAACACCAGAGGACTAATAGATGCGTTGCCGACCTTTGAGAAAAGAATAAGCTCTTTTCTTGAAGAGCCCTAGGTCGTACCGGTCTGGAAATACCCAGGGGGGCAGCTGATTCCAAATTGAAATTGTGCGTGGGATGAAATTGCGCTTATAGCGCACAGTAGTGGACTTCGGAGGATCTAGGTGGTGACGATGGAATTTGGGGTTTCGACGCGAAGTCCTATAATGGAATTCAGCTGCAGGCATTAATCCATATCATAGTACAAAACGAACCAATAACATGTATCTTTCATTAATCATAACAACTTCTGTTTACGTATTAGGTAATATGTTGCATTTAACGAATTAAAAATCCCTCTAATAAATAGCCCATTCACGTTATTTCTACTCACCGATAAAAACGATGAAAAAAATCAACAGGACCATCTTGAAACACACACTTTACATCATTTTAACACAACACTGCACTAGTTACACTCGCGATATCAGACGGCTGGTGCGAACGTCCGCACCCCTGCGACGTCTGAAACATACTGAAGGCTGAAGCTAACCCCTGATTCGCTGATAAGACTTGCGCCGTCGGACTCGAAATTTAAAATTCAAAATTAGTTTTACAATTTTGTTCTTTTTCTATCTGTCATATTTTTAATTTGTTTTCGTTGGTTGAAAACAAAGTTCGGAATGTAAAATGATTTCTGAATTAAATATGGAGGTTTATTTTAACGTAAATTATAAAGTGGTTAAAATAATGTAAAAGAGACGTAGAGTGCTTAATGCGTGTGTTTTTAATTATTTTTTTATTTAATAATGCATGCATGCCTACAATACTTTATTATAGCAACATTTTTAAATATTATATTAATTGAAAGTATTGTGTGCTTTCTGGGATCATATTGTTAGAGATGAGTATATATTGCCCCCGAAAAGAAATTGCTCTGCTGAGTAATAAATAGGTATAAGCAAGTAGGTTTCTAAGAGGTAGTGCCACGCAGCATCAGCTTAATTGAGCAGGCACGACCGGAGAGGTTCCTCTCGCTTACACGATACCAGCGTAAAGTGATAGTTGTGCAGTCGCGTTTTGATTCACTTATTGATTTATTTGTGTAGTGACGTGGCGAACGCGGTGACGTCATTTATTTTGTAGTGACGACACGTGGACAGATTCGTGATGGACAGTGGCTGCGGTCGATTGGGGATTTTACGTAGAGAGACGTATCGATACACTTCTCCGTTACAAAACTGTCGGTTTGCCTTACTCTTTAGTAAACTTTCTCTAATTGTAAACCTTGAGTGATGAAAAAGTGACGTTGTGATCTTTGTATTATTCGTGTCAACAACATGGAACCTTTACAACCAAGTCAAGATAGTGACACTTCAAGCGCTCCGCCATCCCTGACGCGGTCATAAATATCGGGAAATAAAGCTACCTCCTTTTTGTTTTTGGTCGCGCATTGGAATACCTTTACGTACGGTACCCAGGAGCCCGGGTGGCTCAACCAGTGTCGGGCTCGGCAACTGGCATGCCCCTACCAAGTAAACCCCTGCGGGTGCCTTCAGCCGCTATAATTAGAGGACCCCGGATCAATACGCAATAGGGCCCTCTAGCGATAAGCTCGGTGAAAATGTCAAACGTCTCCTCCTTGGGGACTCTCCGGCTGCAACGTTGGAACTGTGTAACGGGGTCAGGTACCCATCCTGACTCCCGGCCCCCAAGGCTCCAACAGAACACGCCACGCCGGTGGTCCCAATCCACGCCGCCATCTGCTTATTCAGAGGAATAAGTAGAGGTTGACATCTCTGACCTCTGACATTGGCTGGTCCCATCCACAGGGCGACGGACCAACAATCAAACGGCCGCAGAATACAGGAAGGACAGCAACGATACATCGCATCTCCTCTTCCTCTGCGGCCCCATCGCCAACGCATCAAACGGTGCGCCTCCGTTCGGTCGCGGGATCGGGGCCCCTCCTCCATGGACGCACCCAGAGCGGGCCCTGGGTATGCCCACTCGAAGCTTCCCCTCCAGGTATCCCTCTTGGCTTCATAGTGGTGGTCCAAGCCACGGTCACTAAAGCCTTCACCACGACAAGGTGGAGATCCGTCGAGGGGGGGAATAAAGCTACTAGGTCAGTGGGCTAAAGCATACATTTTTTACATAAGGGAACAAACGAGCAGACAAAGCCATTTAATAGCTACCGACGTCCATAGACACACGGATATACACAAAACGACTATCCCTGATAATGTGTATTCGTGGAGGAGAAATCCTCCTTGTGATCATCAAACACGATAGCACGGCTATCACTTTACATGGCGTCAGTTGAGCGAGTCCCCGTCGTGCGTGCCCTATGCGGCTGCAATGCAGCATGAAACCCCTTTCTTATAATATACGAGTTATACTAAAATATAAAAAGGGTAGATTGTTTCTCATTATAAAAGTATAAATATTCAAATGTAAAGAAAATGGTATTCGTGTAATTAAAAAACGAGGTCACAACATCAAAGAGATTTTTAAGGAAAGCTTTTGCGTTTTTTGACCTAAAATATTTACAAAGTCGCGGAACAAAGTATAATTTTAATTAGTTTCTTTTTTTTATATTATAAGGGGGAAAACGAGCAATCGGAGAAATTTTCATGACTACCAACACTTAAACACATAGGCATAGAGGTTAAACAGACGTCTTGACCCTCTGCATCCTCCACCGCTCATGGGCCACGGGCAACATACAGACCGCACGAAACGCGACACCACAGCTGTCACTTTACGCCGGTGTCGTGTCAGCGACCGGGGAGGTACCTATCTCCCTGGTCGCGTCGGCCCATCTCTGCTGCATGCATGCATGCATGCACCGTGGCACTACCTCTTACTCATATATCATAAAACTCTTACTGGAATATATTAATAAGAAGAGCACCACCACCATTTACAAATTCTATGGTAAAATGAAAAAAGGAACGGCCTTTAATAAGACAGTCTCTAGTTTATGTTTTAATAAACAACCATTTGTACCTATTAGCACTTTATTAGATTTCTCGGACCGAGGCGTAATAGAAAAATGTCTGCCGGGAGAATAAGGTCCAAATTGGTTGCCAAAACGGGAGCTAAGAAATCCCGTCTCCCCTTGATTAACGTGATATCCCAATTAGGGACCCCGGGAGTTATAATTAACAATCGGACTTTATGTGAGGCTAAACAAGGGCGGTAATTAGAGGAAGTTTTTTGTAATTACAGCGTGAGATGTTCCGTAATTGTAACTTTTGCTGGTTTATTCAATTGCGTATTTTGTAGGGATTGTGTTTTATTTTAGTTTTATTAATAAAGAGCAGTTGGCGTCTTTAGTTGACTATAAATGCGTATTCGATGCCTTCTTCCTCCTTCCAACTCCAAAGGCTATATTTCACCGGGACGCCATGCCAGCGCAACCAGTCGCCGGCTGCCAGAAATATGTATACAGCTCTATAGACAGTTTCTCTCCTGGTGTCCGTTTGGTTGTGCAACCATACATACATTTTTTTGGCAGCCGGCGACCGGTTGGCGTCCCAGTGAATTATAGCCCTAAGAGTCTCTCGCACACCATTCAAAACACGACAAAAATATTTGTACTTTACCGTGGTATCGTGTAAGCGAGAGTTTCTCGCTTACTCCGGTCCAATTAGACTACAATGCTGTATGTCATTTCCTTTTATTATAATGGATAAAGTGTGATTATATATCAGTCGAATCAGCTAACATGATCGGTATCACACACTCAAATAATTCGAACGTGAAGTCTACTGTCGTGTATCGTGGGGTATATCGTTCTCCACTTATGGGCGAGGTGGCCGAGCCCAGGCTGGGCCCAGGCCTGCCCACCATATTTGGATGCAACGGCAACGCGATGATTTGTTAAAAAAATACGAGATTTTCTTGTACATATAATACGCTTAGTAGATCCAGAAACTACTTTGTAAAATTTGGAAGTATTTAGCTTCGGGAATTTGGGCTTGTGTTTCCACAAAGAGTATAGCCCGGGAGAAAAAAAATAGTAACGAGCAATTTCATTCGGACTCACTTCGGGTCACTGAGCCAGCGGAGTAAGTAAGTAAGTAAGTAATTTCATTTATATTAAAACGTATTATTTTCGCAATCACATTTTTCATATAATAGTAGTAAGTAGTAAGTAATAAAATCTTACCAAGAATATATAAACCACTAGCTGCGCTGTGGGGTTTAACTCGCGTAAGTTTCGATCCTGTAGAAATATCGAGGTGAACAATACTCAGACCTACCCGATATGCACACAAAATTTCATGAGAATCAGTCTAGCCATTTCTGAGGAGTATGGTAATTAACATTGTGATACGAGAAATTTTTATACCTACATAGAGATTCGGTGTATGTTGTTTATGTACGTACGTATCCTGACACAAACAGCAAGTCAACATCTTGCTACTTACTTACAGAGTGTGAGCCACTACATAGTATAAAACAAAGTCACTTTCCGCCGTCTGTGTCTGTATGCTTAGATCTTTATTACGCAACAGATTTTGATGGGGATTTTTTCATAGTGTAATGCAAGAGGAAAGTTTATATTATGTATTATACTTCCATTTTTGAAGTCCGAAATCTACGCGGTCGTTCGTTCGGAAACTTGTTTAGTACTAAACTAAAGCAACCAGTTAGCTGTTTATTAATCCCTTTCTTTTATAGATAGTAATAGTGTATATATTCATAGTTATTTTAGAAATAATGCTGTAAATATGGTAATTTTTACATAAGGGAGAACTAACTTTCAATGTCCATATCTGAAACCATATTTACAATACATCGCGGAGAAAGAGTTGTCAAAAATCTACGTCGAAAATAATTAGTTCATGCGATCCGTATATTTCATGTAACTCTGAGAGATAATAAATATAAGTTAATTTCATACGGAGGGCAAGAGAAGTCAAAGCAAAATTCCAGTCTCTTTGCGAGCTCGTCCAAGCGAGTGCAGTTATAGTGCAATACGAAATAAGAAGTTCTTACTGTACGATGGTACAGTAGTCCCGAACAAGAAAAATAACAAAAAATATTTTGTAATGTTATTATTGCATTATTATTATTATTAAATGCATTAAATACTTAGCCATAAGAATCACCAAGAGGTAGTGTCAAGATGCATGCATGCAGCCGAAATGGACCGCCACGACCGAGTGGGACCGCTCTCGCTTACAAGATATCGATGTAAAGGACAGCTGTGCTGCCATGTTTCGTACGGAGAGCAACGCATGTGTGTGACCTCTAAAATGTCACCAAATTGAATCAAAATTCTCGTTCGCTGCCTTAGACTATAAAAATTTTTAATATTTTTTAGTGTCACGGCTGCAGATAAAAATCATACAGGTAATACAACATTAAATACTTTAGAATTTTCTTACATTGTAAAGTAAATTAATGAGATAGTCTTTGTTAATAATTATATGCTGTTTACATTTTAATTTCTTGTATTAAAGACGTCTATTACGCTACCTTAATGTTAGACGTACTGTTAGAAATTAGGTTTCTATGTTTCTATACATCTAGGAGTCTAACGAGCAACTGAAAACATTTAGTGAATATCGATGCTCTTTAACTTTCCTACATGCAGATGCTATACTCTCCTTTCACAACCCATACGAAAGGTGACAGTACAATCATAATTTTTAAAATCTTATTAAAGGAGCCAGTGTGACCTCCATGCAAGCCCTATTCGGTTGCAATGCAGAAACTGATAGTACTTCCTAAAAAAGGAATTATCTTCTTCATCTAAAATGTCGCAGTATGAAAGTGTTATATCCTATGTAATGGAATACACACATAATAACACAGTTAAATAAAATCCCAATTTTAGTTTTCGTCGCATTGGCTACGCGACCCAAACTCGACGTCAACACATATAGGATAGGATAGGATAGGGATATCACATAGTTTGTGCGAGAAACTTCGCAAGTTCTCAACTATGTAGGTGTATGTTGGACTGTCCACAAGTTTATTGAAATGTTTGTTACACTACTCGTAACTAAATTCATGGAATTTCAGTAAACTTTAAGTTTTGTTTCTCAGTCGCGTGTTGATTTTATGACATATGCTTCATTTTGAGTTGTATTAAAGGCTTTATATCATACTAGCAGTGCCCCGCGGTTTCACCCGCTTTTAATTTCTAAGAAATCCATATAAGCTTCAACACCCCATTTCAGCCCCTTAGGGATTTAATTTCTAAAAATCCTTTCTTAGCGGATGCCTACGTCGTAACATCTACCTGGATGCCAAATTTCAGCTTGATCCGTCCAGTGGTTTGGGCTGTGCGTTGATAGCTGGCTATGTCACGTTTGAGTTTTATATATATATAGACTAGCTGCGACCCGCGGTTACACCCACGTAAATTTCGATCCCGTAGAAAATAGAAAATCATCACATAGCATCCCATAGAAACATTTTTCAGGATAAAAACTCTCCTCCTATATGTTAATCAAAGTCTATGTGAATCTCTATATGTGTGTCAAATTTCATGAAGATCGGTTCAGCAGTTTTTGCGTCAAGGAGTAACAATCAAACAAACATATAAACTTTTGCATTTATAATATTAGTAGGAATAGTTATTATAACAATAATTTTGTTATTATATAAAATAAATAAAATTCACCTAATTGCATATTTTTATCAGAAAAAGAAGAGAAAAATTGCGTCATGACTCAATTTACAAAAACCGTTCCTTATGTATTTTTTACCGTCTTTGTCTATTTTATTTATAGGTATATTCTCTGAGGTTTACTGTAAAAAATTGTATCTTGCAACCACCAATAAAATATACCTTATTGATAATAATAATATAATGATCAAAGAAACTCTTTTTGATTTGATGAAACCTCAATGCTATGGAATTATAAACATTTAATAGAGATTGCCAACGTAAATATTTTAACTATTCATCTCGTAAAACAACATATTTGGTGTCCTTGGGACAGATTTTATAAGTGAAACCAAGACCTCAGTTAGTATAAACATACGTACGTTACACTAGTCAAAATCCAAACTTGTACATTCAGTTCTACACTCTAATCGTGTATAACTGTAGAAAACATACCATCATCCAACTATTTATCGAAAAGTTTAGTTATGAAAATTACACAGACCCTTCCGCTTCAATAAATAATACAATTAAATTATTTAAGGCTATTAAACATTAAAATTGGATAATTTCTATAAAGGCCGAAGGCCTTGGCGTTTAATCCTGGACAGTTTGCGACTTCAGCGTTACCCGAATTTGTTATTTTTGGGGTGTTCGTAAAAGCTTTTTTGTGTTCATAGGAATTTGATTTATATTTGATAGATTGAAATATAAACCAGATTTGTTACGGCAGTAAGTTCGCGGTTTATTTATTTTATATCGTCCGCCGGTGTGGTGTCCGTCGTGGGTGAATTTGCTATTTCAAGAACGTTTTTCCGTAGATTGAACTTGATGATTTTGTTATCTAGCATATGGAAATAGCCGACCAATCTAATTGAGTCATT
>LUGF01033550.1:10942-21122 GCA_001625245.1 Calycopis cecrops | reverse complement strand
ACCTCTCGCTTATACGGTACCGCCGTAAGGTATCCGGTCGCCATTAGAAGGGGGAGAAGGAAGTAGGGCAACGCATCTCTATAACCATTATGCAGATCTTTATGGACGTCGGTAGTGATGAAAATGGTTCTAATTTTCCCCACATTACACTAAGGGCAGGTCCCTTAGTGTTTTGTGTACTTCTATCATTATTATTACGGCTCACGTTGAAATCACTTATATTTTTACGCACACACATGCAACTGTATAAAATGTATTGAGAGTCCGAAAGTATTGAGACTAGATTGTAAATTTCTTGTGCTACTGTTTGGTTGTAACGCAGCAACATCTCTTCGCCTTATGGTCACCGCACACATATCAACTGGGAAAGGGAACGTATCCGAATCGCCTTTCACGTAGCCGTCAATCAGGCGGTGCGGCACACATGAACGTAAAGTAGCCGTATCGGCACCGTCTAGGCGAGCCGTCAGTGCGCGGTGACCCCTGGTTGTCGCCTGGTTCATACAAAGAATACAGAACGGCTCGAGGGGATACGGTTATGATCCATTTCCGAGTTGATTTGTGACCTTTACTCTACGTCAAAAGCTGATGATAACACAGGTTCGATAAACCGATACTAGAATGCCTAATAACAGAACTGGCACTAGAACAATTTCATTTGGAAATTCGTCGTACGTTATGTCCCCGTTTGATTGTGGAAAGGCTTTAGTGTCCGAACTCAATGCTATTTCTGAGTAGCTCCGGGCTTGTGTTACGAGACATCCGTACAGGTATGTGCTTGTAGTCTGTATTGTACAGTCATGCGAATCTTCTGTGAGCTTGTCTGATCAAAAGCAGATTGGTAAATTGTGTTACTGTACAGCAAATGCGATTCAATTAAGTTTCTTAATTGTGTTTGTGTTTTACTTACCATGAATAGATCAATAGATTTTATATTTAGTGGATTTTCACCGTCTCTTCATGAATTTTAACTCAGCAAGATGTATATGGTGTATAAAAGCATGATACTATCGCAAAGTGACAGCTATGAATCGCGTTAAGCGCTGTTTTAGGGATTGATCTCTATGGAAGAGGACAACGAAAGAATGGCATATCAATTTAGCGAATGCCCTAGGATCTTGATCGTCATCAAAACGCCTTGAATATTTGTTTGGACACTTATAAATAATAAAAAAAAATATAACGAAGAACCTCTCGCATCGCACCAATTCTAATCTTCTAAATTTTGAAATGAACGCCGCTACAATTATTTGAGTATAAAAATACTTCATTAACATTTTGGTTAATTCGCCGTGGTAGTTACCGAAAGGCTTCGACTGCTGTAGCGTATTAGTTAGAACATTTTTACAGTTAACAATAACAATAAGTCGTAAACGAAGTCAGAGGTGGTTCTAATAACCTTATTATCATCATTCGTCATCGTCCACTTGAGCACAACAGTTACTTGAAGTTACAATACTTGGACGACAAAAGCGAGCTCTCTCTATCAATATAATTTGTATATTACCACCGGTCTCAAGTCCGGCTCGAGAGAATGAAGGTACAATTTCGAGAGTACTCCTGTCGATGACAGTTATTTGAGCCCTTTTAAGGACGCAGAAATATAGACGTCCAAAAAATCGCTACGTTAACGTGTTGCACTCTTATTCTGTTCCCACAGAAGCCGAAGGAAACTCTGAAATACGCAGATGTTAAACATACCTTCGGGTCGTGCTGATCCTATTCAATGGCAATCATGCTGCATTACCTTATACTAAAATTATTATATATTATATGTTCGCGTTTGGTAAATTCTAAATTTCAAACTGTCCGCCATGTTTCAAATTGTGCCGGCTATGCGACGCCAGCGCCACGGTGTCGCTTGCAAACCTCAGAACGCGAAGGACCGTGTTATTCGCACCTTCCCAACCGAAGCTTCCAGAACTTGGATGCCTACAATCCGATCCGCAGTTAACATTTTGACTATTCATTCGTTTCCTTTAAGTTATATAAAGACATTATTGTGGTGTGTGTACTGGGGGCCCCCTAGTGTATCGAGAGATCTGCGGCTGCACAATCAGCGAGGTCCTCATGTTCAGAAGACCACTTCAGCGCCGCACCAGTTCAGCACGAGAGACAACATTCACACAAGGTACAATTTTGTTACTTGGCGAGGCATAGTTTGAGTTACTCATATTAAGAACTGCTTTAGAACAATTTTCATGTATTTCATGTTAGGCGTTTTTTATGACTTCATTATTACAGATAACACTAACATGGATACAAGTTTACGAGGAAAAAAGCAAATTCAGATAGATTTAATTTAATACCTACTGTATTACAAATTGAATCGATTTTGTTTGTCATTTGTCTTGAAAATAATAAGGAGCTTAGCTCGGCGCACTGGGGGTAAGTAGGGTCGGACACCGCCTCCAATAAATACAGGGCCCGAGTCGACGGCGAATAAATACGCGACCTAATCCGCAGTGCCTATAAACAACAAGAAACTGAAAAGCGTTGACGTTATTTTGTTACCATAAAGACGATGTGTCTTCATTTCGTGTATAAAGACAAATACGCTGCTATAAATCTGTGAGGGAGGAAATGAAAATGAAAATGAAAAACTTTTATTCAAAATAGAATTACAAAAATTACTTTTTGAACGTCAACATTTACATCTACTATAGGCTCAACCCTAGCCCTGTCCTGAGAAGAACCGGCGAAATGAACTCGGCGGGCCTCATGATGTGATGAATTAATATAAAATTAAAAAATATTAAAACACAAATACATTCGCATATCTTAAACGATATACAATTTATTAATTACAATTAGGGAGAGTAATAAGGAAAACTGCTTAAACGTACGAACAGCCTGATGGTAAGAACAGGCTTATGGTTCTTTGTGAGGCTTGTTGAACTCTTTTGTAAAAGAAATGCCATAGCCGTATCGCAACAAAATTAAGCTGTCACAGAAATAGTACCTCACGCTCTCATGCAATAGGCGTAAAGTCACAGCGGTACTGTTGGTAGGCATTTTATTGTACTGGTAGTTGGCAGTATTCAAATATTGTGAAGTTGATGAATTGTAATCACATCACAATTAGGAAAATGTCTCTCGCGTACAATTTTTGTGAAATCTATTATTATCGTTACTTTGTGTCCGTTTTAAGGCTGAAATCTATAAAGCGAGCTTAGGCTTATCTCTGACTTAACTCACGAGCTAAGACAAACTTTTTTATGGTATAGGGGGCAAACGAGCAGTTGAAACCATTTTCATGACCACCGACGCCCATAGACATCCGCATAGAGGCTATACAGCACTCCTTTCTCCTCTCATATCATTGGCAATAAAATCGTCTACTGGTAATAATAATATTTTTTGGTAATAGAAAACAGAATTCGTAAATAAAAAAATTAAAAAATTTTAGTAATCCTACTAATGTTATAAATGCGAAAGTTTGTAAGTTGTTGTTACACAAAAACTACTGAACGGATTTTCATGAAACTTTACATTAATATAGCTTTCATATCAGAATAACATAATAAATTAAAATTTTGAATCAAATTTGAAGTCCGAAATCCACGCGGGCGGAAGCTAGTAATTAAATAGTTTGAATCTCTTAGCAGAATACTTGTAAGTTAAATTTTCCTCGGGAATAGTAAAAAATTATCGCCAGCCAAATTACTTGAGAAAGGCTTGTGAGAGTTTTAACGCGAATTCAGTAATTACACAATTATTCTGTCGTTACACTACCAAGAAGCGTAGTATTAACCAACAAATCCCTTGATTTAAAAGATTAAAAAGTAAGTGTGGTGTTCCTCCCCGTTCGGCCCATTTCGGCTGCTATCTAGCATTAAACTACGTCGTACAAATACTGAACTATTTATTCAACATTATGTCCTTTCTTTTATAGTAGCTACTTTTTTTAGTAACGCAGGGGAATACCGTATCTACGTTACCCACGAGCCCGGGTGGATCAACTGGGTACAGTGTCGGGCTCGGCAATCGGCAATTGCCCCTGCCGATTAAACCCCTGCCTTCAGCTTTCAGCCGCTATAATTGGAGGGCCACGGATCTACAAGCAACAGGGTCGTTACGTTGTAACCTTGCGAGCTGCTTTTAGTCTGGCTTCTCTCCCCAAGCCTATCCGGTATAGGTATTAGGTAGCCCTGTCCGGCACAGCCTTGGGGAACATAGAGGTACACATGACCTTCCCCCCACCACGACAAGGTGGCAGCATCTTTGGGGCGATTATAGTAAGTACTGCTGTATACAAACGTAATTAAGAAATAACGTTTTAATTATTTGAGCATTATTATCAAAATTTTTACTTAATCCGTATACTTCGTGCAACTCTGACAGCTAACAAACAAAAGTTAATGTTATTCAGAAGGCCAAGTCACAGCGAAACGAAATTCCAGCGAATACAGTCGTACTGAAATGCAAAAGTATCAATAATTTTATTTATTTTAAATTAATGTTACCAAAACAAAATAGATTAAAAAAGTTACTATCTACCCTTTTAGAGAGCTGGCACAGATAGTGTATCAAAGAATTAAAGCTTATAATTATCATACCATTACAAAAAATTGTCCAAAAATTGAAATAATTTACTAGTCTAATAATAATCAACTAGTTATTTTAAATTTTAGTACGAGTAGGGTGTTCATTTTTATACTTTTAGACAAATATCAACAAAATCCTCGCTCTCTAAAGAGAACGTTAGGGTTTCGCTGTAAAGCCTGAACTATATTTAATTGTAGTTGATTTTATACCACACGAGTGCAATAAGTTAAAAAGTCAAGTCAAATTTTATAGAATTTATACTTTATATCATGTATCAATAGCATTGTTAGCAGCAGCAACAATTTCACGTACAAAACAGTAGTAATTCCTTTCAAAATAGTAAAACCGTCTTGTAATACGGAATTTAATTTGATTTTCGAGCTCGACAGTACCTGTTGTAGTCGACGTTAAATTGAAAAGATCTATAACATATAGCAAGTAATCTTGATAATTCTAAATGTATAATACTAAAATATGAGTGGACTTTACATAGTACGTATATATCCCATACTAAGAAACGTAAGAATTTGTGTTTCAGGTACTAGACAACGCAAATATACTATTTATTATCTGTTATAAATTTGAATATGTTTCATTTTGGTTATTAAATTTTATTCTAATGTAACCAATAGGATTAATAAGTTATATTCTATATTTTGTTCAACACACATACCACAGCGCTGTAAGTGTAGAAAACAAAACACAGTCCAAGTGTTTTCGAAACGTTTAGTATAAATATTTCACAGACCCTTACCTTTTCCCTGAGACCATATCAAAGGGTCGTTGTGGTTGCCTGGCGACACAGGAGCAGCAGAGGTGGGATCCAGTGTAATAATAATTTCATTACATTATTTGTGGCTATTAAGCATTAAAAGCGGCTCATTTCTATAAAACCCAAAGGCCTTGGCGTTCATAGTAATTTGATTTATATTTAATAAATTAAAATATAAATCAATTATTAAATAAAAATCTAGTAAGAGGTAGTGCCACACTGCATGCTTGCATGCAACCGAATTGGGCCAGCATGACCGAAGGTAAGGTAAGGTATCTCTTGCTACCACGAGATCTTGGCCTAAAGTGATAGCTGTGCTTTCGCGTTCTGTGCGGTGTGTAAGTAGCCGGTGACCTACGGAGGTGGGAGCCGGGAGAAGAANNCCCCTATCTCATAAAATCTCATATTATGTATAAACTTACTCAAGTAAAACCCAGGGTGCAGTTAGTATTAAATAATTCTAACATACTGCAATCCCTGATTGTACTAACTGCGACGGTTTATTCACCCTCTCATATAATTTTTAATTATAATCAAGTTGTTTAAATTATTTGGTTTTCCCTTCAGTTTATAGTAGCTGTTCTCGTGGTTAGCCATCTAAAATCTTTTCCAAGAAATCAATTCTTACGGGATATTAGAAGTTATTGCGGAAAATAATAACACAGAGGCATAGAAAATATCTGAGGCGTAGGCTGTGGGCTATACTAAATATTAATATTAATTTGTGTAAAATGTAGGTATTCAAAATACATTAAGGTGTATATGTTGTAAGTACCAGTATAAAGCAGAAAAAAGTTTGAAATAAATATGATACGATCCGACGTAGCCAAAAGAATCGTCAAGAGTGTTCTCAAGTTCTCGCAGGCTTTTACTGAGAGAACTCTACGATCAGTACGGAAATATGAAATGTTGGCATATTAAAACTTCTTTCAACTATACGAGCAAGCATATAGTGAGTAGTGTGGCTTTATCAATTTCTGAACCGATGACAACAACACAGACAGTGGTTGTGTTAATGTTATTTTTTTATGACAGTCTCTATTTTTTTTTTATGCAATAGGGGGACAAACGAGCAGTCGGAGCCATTTTCATGACTATTGACGCCCATTGACATCCGTATAGAGGCTATACAGATACGCTGCCCTCCTTTTTCCTCCCACCTCCATGGGCCTCCGGCTACTTGCACACCGCACGAATCTCGACAACACAGCTGCCACTTTACACCAGTGTAAGCGAGTACCTTCCCTGTCGTCCCGGCCACATTCGGCTGTATGCAAGCATTCAGTGTGGCACCACCGCTTACTAATATCTGTGCTAATATACCTCTTTATAAAAATGGGTTGTCTTACGTAATGTGTACTAACGAAAGAAAAGAAAGAAGCGAATCGAATTAAGTTTGAGAGATTACAAATTAACAACTGCCCAAACTAACGATGCATTTGAAACAACGGTTTTTAGAAAAAACAAATTTAAATCAAATCTTTGTCTTTAAACACACGTTTCCATAGCCTTAAAAGGGAAAGACAAAACATGTTAGGAATGGGCAAAAAGTCGTAGGAATTTTTTTAACTCTCTGTGGAAAGTGTACATTTGTGAGTCATTAAGAGCGTTTACGCCTTGCGCACGTGGTTTTATGTAATTCATGGGTAATTCAAACCCACACATACGGATCGCCGTGTGAGTAGCATATATATAATGTTAGTATATTCTATAGTCAAATTGATTTCGTTTGCGACCAGTGTTTTAGAGACGTTTTAAAAAATTTACAGAAAAATAATTACTTTACAATAATCAAAACTTTTAATGCATGATTGTAAAGAATATGCTCTAGTTTATTGGTAAGCTATTATTATATTAAATTAAATAAGATATATCGTCGAAAAATACATATAAAATTTGAAATATTTCACATTTTTTGAATTTTAATTTCTCATAGATAAGATACCAAAACCATTTTTTTTTCTACTAACTATTTTCTCAAGGATCTTATCAAGTGGTTGTTATTTTTTGTTAATTATATATTTCAGTACTTTTATGATTTTTTGAGCTTCGAAATTGACGCTAAAAGGGAAATTAACAAACCTCTATTATTTAATCATGATAGAATGCGTACATACTAAATTAATTGAAATATTTTTTCTACTAACTATTTAGACAAGAAAATGTCCTACAATTATAGTTTGTAACATATAATACAAGACAAGCGGTTCATGATTTTAAGGTGTTTAAAAAGTACTGTTTTCAAGGCAAATTGTGTTGGAAGGCGTAAACGCTCTTAAATAATGGGACATAAAGTTACATTTGAGTCCGTGCCCTAGTGTGACCTCTACCTCCATCAACTACACGAGACAGCCAATAAAACTAAGTTTTGTAATAAATTAATCAACTCCAACACATGGCCACTCTATCGTATCTGAACTATTACATATTTGAAGTAACTCGGACTCGGTAAGTGCCTCACACATTGTGAATACAACATTTTCCATTCACGTCCAAACTTATGCTATTCGGACTCAGTTGTAAATATTATTCGTTTTGTTTGTTGAGACCATGAATACGTTGTTTATTTCAAAAGTTGTTTATGTCAAATGTCATAGTTTAGCTTTGAATTTTTAAATATTACTTAGATGTAAATGCACTTCTATAAAAGGTGAGTCAGTCCATTACCCCTTTCACATTAATATCCATACCTGCCTCATGATGTTGTGGCAAACATGTTTAGCTGCAAATCCGATCTTAGGAAACCTGAATTTCTCACAACCTATTGAAGTCAGATAGATGTTACACCTGCGTACTTCGAAGAGCACGTTAAGGCCACCCTGTACCTCTCTCATACTCTCCAGTCGAGCTGGAGTGTTTGTCATTCTTGTGGACTTGTTCACTATAATATTTTGTCTCAGCTAGTTTCTATAGAAATTGTCGCCGCATCTGAAATTAGGCGAGACATTTTGATTATTATTATTATTATTATTACCATGAACGTCGTCTTTAATTTTTTACATTATCCCTAATCCCTCTGACACAGTAGAATACAGAGATTAAGAGAATCTGTGGGATCATTAGTATTCTTATGCACATACATAGCCTTGTATAAAATGTATTGAGAGTAGAAAATTTTCAAAATGTAAAATGTACTGTAGATGTAGAAAATTTTACATTAATTTATATAGATATAAATGAATGTAAAACTTTATTTTATATTTTATTTGTATTACAGACTAGATTGTAAATTTATTGTTGTGCCTTTTAGTTGCAATACAGGAAGGCAATTTTTATCATGATTGTCACGGTTCATATTTCAATCTTAGACAGAAAGAGGAAAAAAGATTTACTTAAATTTCTCCCTTACTAACTTGTAAAATGTTTAGTATTAGGTATGACTCCCAGGTGTCTTCCAACTTGACTGTGCCATTGGTTCGCAATATATCAACACCTTATTCGTCTACGTCGAAGCTGACGTATATACTGGGTGACTGGGTGCGGACCCGCCATAGCAAAATCTCGTATGGAGGAGGTCCTTAGCTACCTATTAAAGCTTACTTTCCCTAACTAAAGTTTTATAGTTTAGGAGATAGGGTTATTATTCATCTTTTTTACGATTTTTCCGAAAATGGACCTTAAAGCTGCGCTAACTTTTTTTTCTTAAAGTTTCAATGAATTTTTCTTTTCTTTTTGTTAGCACATACAAATGTTTGATCAACATACAAAAGAAACACGCACAAATGACCACTAAATACAAAGATATTACGCTTGGAAAAGAAGAAATTACCAAAAATAAAAACATAAAGATCATTTCATGTATTAATAATTAAAAAACCACTTAGGTTCAATAATTTATTGTACTCTAAATAACTGCTCTAGTTCATCACCTTTCCAGCGATACCAAAATTGTACCGAAAACAATACAAAATCGTGACTTCTATTGTAAATGCCGGTCCACTCAGATAAAGGTTAATTGTTACTATTGTTAAACAAACAGCGGCAACGGCCCCTTAGCATGACTTCAGGGCCTAGGAATACAATGTCATGTTTTGTCTCTTTTTTGCGATAAAGAAAAGGGCTATACTAATCTGATTCTGGACCAAATGCATTGAAAATCATGTTCAGTCGTGTTTTACCGCTCATACGTACTACCGACCGTGCTCTGTTCTGTTTCACCACTCCTTGTTATTTAGTGAACTGTTATTTGTTACTGATACTGATATCTTGTTGATTGTTTTGTTATTGACTGTTTTCGTTAAGTTTCGTTATTACTTATTTCGTTTTCGTATTCAAATGCCTGAATACACAAACGAAGAATATGCCGATATGCTGTTGGCATATGGTGCTGCTTGCTGTAATGCCCGTGAAGCGAGGCGTATTTACCAGGAGCGATTTCCAAATAGACGCTTACCCGACAGAAACACATTTTCTACCACATATCGTCGGATAAGGGAAACCGGAACCGTGAACGCCAGAGAACCCCGAAGTAGTACTCTTCAATTACCTGTCAATATTGACGAGCAGATTTTGGCAGCATTTGAGGAGGACCCTACTACTAGTACCCGAGTGGTAGCTGCAGCTTTGGGCGTCAGCCAATGGAAGGTCTGGACAGTCATTCATCGTGACAATCAACACCCATATCATTACACACCAGTTCAAGGTAAATTTTTAAACTACTGTCGGAAGTTTTAAATGACGATATGATGGGTGCCCGGCGCATTTCAGGCTGGACGTCCGAGAACTACTTAACAATACATTTCTCGAGTCATGGATAGGGAGAGGTGGACCAACTGAATGGCCAGCTCGATCCCCAGATTTAACACCTCTAGATTTCTACATTTGGGGTCGGGCAAAAGAGTTGGTCTACAATGAAAACCC
>LUGF01033550.1:0-10235 GCA_001625245.1 Calycopis cecrops | reverse complement strand
CTATCGATATTCTCACTATTGCCACACTATCGACAGTCTGTCGATATAAGACTATCACATTCGTCTGTGTTTTACTTGATAGTATAAGTAAATTAAAGGATATTTTTATTTATAGTATTTTTAACGTTTTCACGACAACGATTCCTCGAGAGACGATGAATCTCAGTACGTATAGTAAGATTGTTATGTTGCATCTTTCTTTCTTTCTCTTTCTTTAATTGCAGATAAAGCGGGAGCGCTACTGTGGAATAACGTCTCTCGATGAATCTCAGTACGTATAGTCAGATTGTTATGTTGCATCTTTCTTTCTTTCTCTTTCTTTAATTGCAGATAAATCGGGAGCGCTACTGTGGAAGCACCGCTCGTTCACACGTTACTATCACAAAGTGACAGCTACGATTTCGCGTTTCATGCGGCTGTACTACTGAACGTGACAAAAAGAACAACACGTCTGCATGTCAATTAAGTGAATGCCTGTGAACATTTATCGCCATTAAAAGTCCCGAGTATTTGTTTGCACAATTATGTTTTTAAAAAATGTGTGTGCAATAGACCACACAACTGAATAAAACTTAATTATTGATTTAATACACAAATCATTACCGTAGTTACAATGACAACATGTCATATGATATTTATTTTTTAAATACAAAAAGTTTTACTTAAATCAATTTTTGAGTCCGGGGAGGTACCTCTTGCTTACACGAGACCGGCGTGAAGTAACAGCTGTGCTGTCTCGCTTCGTGCGGTGGCCTATAGAGTGAGGAGGAGAAATGAGGGCGACGCATCAGTAGCCATGAAAATGGCTCAGATTGCTCGTTTGCCACCTTATGCTATAAAAATGTCGTAAACGAAGTCAGCGGTGCTTGTACTACATTTATTATCTGCCATCGTACACTTGAGCTACACAAAAGTAACTTGAAGTTGAATACTCGGAAGACAAAAGCGAGCGCTTTCAGTCAATATAATTGGTATATTACGGCTGATCTCGAGTCCGGCCCGAGAGGCTTTGGTTCGATCTCGAGAGTACTCTTTTCGACGACTTTAATTCGCTTTTTATGTTTTTTATAGTATAAGAGGCAGTTAGATTTTTACCGGCGACATCTATAGATATTCGTGTAGTTGCCCCGTTTTCCTGTTCAATGTACTACTAGAAACTCACAAGCCAAACCAAACCATAACCCTTACCTTACTCTTTTCGCTGACATTAGGAAAATGTAAGGCATCTGTGAGTAAGTAGCCGGTGGCTCATGAAGATGGGAGGAGGAAGGAGGGCAACGCATTTGCTTATCTCTATGCGGATGTCTATGGGCGTCATAAAAGGTAGCCTTACTACCTTTTCCTGAGATTATAATATCATATTGCATTTAACGTTAATCGTTGTCCGTGGGCTTATTATTACAGACTGCCTTAATAGTGAGCTTATGCGGAATAAGGGTAATTCAGATGGATTTAAAGTAAGTATAACAAATTAAATCGATTCTTTTTGTCATTTATCTTGAAAATAATAAGGAGCTTAGCTCGGCGCACTGGGGGTAAGTAGGGTCGGACACCGCCCTCAAATAAATACAGGGCCCAAGCTGACAGCAAATAAATACGGGATCTAAGCCGCAGTGCCTATAAACAACGGGGCTGAAAAGCGTTGACGTTATTTTGTTACCATAACGACGTTGCGTCTTCATTCCGTGTATAAAGACGCGTTCGTTGGTTATGTGATGGGGAAATGTGGAAAACTATCCATAATTGTTATTTACAAGAGCTGATTCCTATCTGGTGATGTTATAGCGAAGGTGGTGTCTTGTAAAATTTGTTAGTCTTTTGTAGCAAAGCGCCATAGTTTCAAATTAAGCTGTGACGGTCGGAGTATCTTTTGCTAACATCAATTGACAAGGAGAACTATGCTGTTATTTTGTGACTTTTCGGTCGTACATTGGAGGAAACACGGAAGGTGGGCATAATTATTACCCACTTTCCTTCTTACACTGCATAATGAAGTATTTTTATGGGTTTTCATGGTCACCAAAAGATTCCGATTGGTCTTTTGGTCCATTTACTTTAAAAAAATGTTTTATAGACCAAAAAACCTCACCTCAGTTATGTATTTATCTAGTAGATTAAATAACGTCGTTGGTAGGTCGTGTACAATCTGCTTGGAATTTCCTCATCAACTTTTTTGTGCATTCGCACATTTCCATTTCTAGTATAGATAAGTACTAGCTATCCCCTTCGGTTTCGCCCGCTAAATTCTAGGACTGCAGCGCCATCTGAGGGGCTGATTTGTGAATCTCAACCATTTCCAAATCCCTTTTTTTGCCCCCCAAATTAAGGTGGAATAAAAATTTCTCACGCGTAAAATCTGCCTTTAGTTACAACGATTTAACTAGGATTTAACATAGCCCGTATTTACAGTAACCCAACCTTATGCCCCCAATCTCAAAGCAAAAATTAATGGAAATAAATGTTGTTATTTATCAAACAAACCACGATGGTAATATAATAAGAAACATGAATGGAGCCTAAGAATATAATTAATAAAAAATCGTAAACAAAAGAATAATATTATAGTGGTAATTTAGCACAAATACTTTTCCGACGGAAAACATGGCTCGTCTCCAAATTAGGGCATCTAATGTTATAAAGCTTCCATTATGATCTCCCTCTCGGATATCAACAAACAGTAAAGTTCGGTAACATTGTTTTTATTCCTCTTTATCTTCGCACTGTAATCTTAATTAGAAAGAAGAAGAATTATTGAAGTTGGCATATACATGATCATGGAGACCATATTTTTACAGATCCGTAGTCAAACAGAAAGCTCGCCTCAGGGGCTTGCTTATTCTTCGCTGTTCGTCGATCACTCGTAACAATAAATACGACTGGTATAGCGAAAGATGATTAATCGAAACCGGTCTTATTCAACGTTATTTAAATTAATAAAAAGTGAACAAGGTATAAGAATATAAGAATTATATTATTTAATGAAGATATAATACGAGTTTCCATCATGAAGACAACAAATTCCATCAATAGTATTGTTACTTGTACTAACTACTTAATATTTTATCACTATATTTATATTTCCGCCGTCCGAGTGTCTGTATGCTTAGATCTTAAAATTACACAACAGATTTTGATGCTGTTGTTTTAATAGATACAGCGATTCAAGAGGAAGGTTTTTAAGTATAACAACTATATTTTTGAAGTGAAAAATCCATGCGGACATACCTGCGGACGGAAATGCGGAAGCTAGTTTTGTATATAATGCATATTTTCCTCAAATAAATTTACTATTATTACAGTTATCTTAATCCGGCCCCACGTCATGCTATATATCACACATCACATTACCACTTGTTCCGAACATGGGACTAAATAACAAAGTGAAGAAATCCCGTAAATCCGCCCTAATAAGGGCATTAGGGAACCATTTGCCAAAGTGGGGAGGACTGTCGGGAAACTTTACAAACGCACGTCTTACAATTAAGGGAACTGCTAATAAAATCTACTTCTTTTGTTTTGTTATCAAGTTAGGTACGTATTACCTATATTCTCCATTGTATACCTGTTATAAATTAACAAAACTTTTAGCATTGTAACTGTAAAATTCACGTTAGGGGTATATTAGTAAGGGGTAGTGCCACACTGCATGCTGCCGAATTGGGCCAGCTCGTCCGGAGAGGTACCTCTCGCTTTCACGAGACCGGCGTAAAGTGACACCTGTGATGTCGCGTTTCGTGCGGTGTGGAAGTAGCCGGTGGCCTATGGAAGTGGGAGGAGAAAGGAGGGCAGTGCATCTGTATATTATCCTTGCTAATAGTTGTTGTGTAGTGTAGTTGGTAGTCATGAGAAAAAGCTCCCACTGCTCGTTTGCCCCCTCTATACCATAAAAAAAATTCTAAAAAAAAAGCAATGCTGAAGTACAAGGACGTAAGCGTGAACATTGAACACGCTTGAAAAAGAAAAGAAAATTTGTTTGTTTAACAAGGTTTTACTACTGTTTCCTTTCATACCGTTGATAACTCGATTACAGTTGTAACGAACTTACCGATATACTCAAAAAATATGTATTATGTATGCACTCTTAGCATATCAGCAAATAATTGTAGGTGACTATTATTTATCACAGTAATAATCACTTAAACTTATTCCATCTCCTATGTATTTCTTTGCTTAAACTTAGTGAACTCTCGATGTTGGTCACATTTCAGCAGCCGTAGCTTTTTATGGCCATGACTATACCGAAAATCTGGTAGGTTGATGCCTGCAATAGAAAAATAGATAGATAAGTAATTCCGGGAATTCTTATACCGGAATAACTGAGCTGGGAGTAGTACCAGCCTACATTGTAATGCGGTTCGCGACGATATTCATTATTTCTTTGCTTTTTTGCATTTGCTACAAGATGTGGGTTCTTATATGTATTCTGCACACACACAATTTTATATCGCAAGATGGCGGATGATAGAATTTTAAATTAAAATATGAACTACATCACGTTAGTGTTCAGCGGTTTATTACATTATAAATATGATAATAATGTTATAATATGTAAAACTATATTAATTTGCACGCCAAAGGCGTTTTACATTTATTTTCGTCTTTGAATCGATTAGACGACGCTGATTACTTTAACAAAGTTTAAGATATTTGATACTACCTGCGCCCCTCGGTTTCACCCGCGTAAACTTTGATCCCGTGGAAATATCGAGATGAAAAATAAAAAATCATCCCAAAACTATTCTACATGTCAATTCATGTTACCCTCTATGTGTGTGCCAACTTTCATGAAAATCGGTTCCGCAGTTTTTGCGTGAAGGAGTAACAAACAAACAAACACACATACGAACTTTCGCATTTATAATATTAGTAGCATATAGTTGGTATTAGACGCTCGGATAAGTTTAAATTAAACTGAGCAACAGTGTTATCGTTATCGGTTTCGATTACTCATGAAATGGTTATAAGTTTCGTAATCTTACGCTTCACTATAATAATATGATAGTAATATCTATGGCTTTTCACACGCTATAATAGCCCTTGTTACGCAGACATCGACTGACTAGATATTATCTTCTCTTCTTTATATGCACATTATTTATAATATGATCTTTATGGGAACCCAGAATGTTCTGACTCCTCATTTACCTGCAGTTGCTATAATTACTGTAGTAATAGCCGTTGGTAGGCTACTTTCGTAATCACCAACTGTTTGTTTGATCTATCTAGCCTTCTAAGTCCTAGGTACCTTCATAAAGAACAAATTGGCGATCATAGTTGAGTCGCAATAATATTACGTAGTGAGAGTGATTATGACCGAAACTTTACATACAGTACATAATGAATAAAGTCCTTATGTCCTGAACAATAAAACCTACTCATAGAACGTTCACTTATAAAGACATTTGTCACCTTGGGATTGTCAGGCCGCAATAAAGGTTGTCATTTTGTTCTACAGGAAGATAGTATAAGATAGTTTTATGGAAACTAATATGCCAGGTCTTAGGAGGCTAGAGGTACAAAATATATAAACTTTACCTAGTTTTCTTCTACAACTAATGTTTTACGACGGTCAAATCCCGCTGAATACAAAAACTGCACACACTTCTGCTGCTGAATGGACGTTCATAAAGTTAAACATTAAATAAATATACAGTAATTTATTTAATTCGAACACTTCATGGTCGCATTCTGAATAAATCAGCCGAGTAAGCTTTATGTGACAGCGAAACGTTTTAATTGAGGAATGTTTTATAAACATTCCTCAAAAACTGGCAGCGCCAGCTTATAATTTAAATAGAAACTAGGGCCATGATAATATCACACTGCAACACTTCCTTTGAGAAATTTGTAGGTATCTGTCTAAAATATTTTGATATGAACAAGGAATAGGAATAATACGTAGGTTTTGTTACGGCCGTAAAATTATGTACATAATTTATTTATTATAATAATACCTATTTTTATTTTTTTTAATATAAATTAATAATTTTAATTTATTAAAAATATTTTTCCGCTACCAAATATAGATCATTCGATGGTCAAGAGTGACGAGTCGTGAGCGGCAGGCTACTTTCACTTCCTCCATTATGGCAGGTGACTATACATCTGAGGTGTGATTTTACAAATTATTTAAAAATATCGGGTGAATGTAAGCAAACTGGACATATAAAGTTATCAAAATATATATTACGCTAATTGCCTTTCATTTGACATGAAAAGATTGAATATATGAAAAGATAGACGCTTATGAAGAAGATGCGTATGATTCAAATAATGATATTTTTTTTATATGTAAAGTCTTTTCTTGTAGATGAGCGTACGTATTAATATTTTTTTGTATAATTTTGTTTTCAATCAGAAAATAATTATTGAAAAGTGCAAAAATTTTGCGGGAAGATTGAATTAGGTGAAACGCACGCTATTGGTCGGCATGAATTGTGACGTCAAATATCATAATTTTAGTCATTGTCAAAGAGCATTGGAGCATTGCCAATGGTGGTTGTTAAGATGCGTGACGTCATGTCAGCGCGGCAAAATGGCAATCGTTTAAAAAGCTGTTATCGGCCTACTAATTTGAAACATTTTTTTTGAACTTAATATTATTTTTTCAGCTCTGATATTTTTTTTACATTAATG
Organism: Calycopis cecrops; assembly: GCA_001625245.1. Taxonomy (NCBI): domain Eukaryota; kingdom Metazoa; phylum Arthropoda; class Insecta; order Lepidoptera; family Lycaenidae; genus Calycopis; species Calycopis cecrops. The sequence goes on along the minus strand of LUGF01033550.1, from coordinate 3,599 downwards.
TAATTAAGTAAATTATCATTTAAAATTATAAAAAAAATACATGCATATTCCCTATTGTGATAATTAGTATTTTAAAACACACAGGGGAACATACACATACATACATACATACATACATACATACATACATACATACATGCATACATACATACCGGTCAGAATCGTATGTATGCCTCCGTCTTGCTTCGCCGTAGTCGGGTAATAAACCATCTACCGAAATGTTTAGATATAAATTATTCTCAGACCCTTACTGCTTTCATGAATAAAACAATGAAATTATATAAGGCTATTAAACATTAAAAGAGAGTATTTCTATAAAAGCCAAACCCTTGGCGTTCAGTCGTGGGCAATTTGCGACTTCAGCATCACCCAAATTGGTTATTTTGGGGTGTTCGTAAAAGCTTTTTTGTGTTCATAGGAATTTGATTTATATAGGATAGATTGAAATATAAAACAGATTTGTATCGTTCGGCCGTGTATCGTGCCGGTATATCGTGTACCGTGGGACGATATTTTATTGAAAGTGATTTTGCCCATTATGTAAATAGATACGACACTGAAAGAGGCAGTGCCACACTGCATGCTTACTTGCATCCGATTTGATACGGTACTACCGGGGAGGTACCTCTCGCTTACACGATACAGGCCTCCATGTGTGATTTTTGTAACGCTCTCGCCAGCTTACTCCCCAAGTCAAGAGCACGTATAGAAGTTTTACTTCAAAAAGCCCCCTATACTGGAGAGAAATGGATCAACATTATCTTTAGCCACTCGGTTGCTCGTTAGTATACAAAATGTGTTTTAACGATACTTAATTAATAAGAACGTGTGTAGAAAGGAAAATTATACCCAATCATGTCGTCCGTGGGGGTTCTACTGACCTAACAAACGACCATTGTGCACTTGAACAATACAAAAGTAACTTGAAGTTACAACACTTGATAGACAAAGCGAACACTCTATGTCAATATAATTGGTATATTATGACTGCTCTCGAGTCTCGCTCGAGAGAATTAAGATTCGATTTTGAGAGTACCCTTTTTAATGTATTTAATTCTCTCTAAAGCATAAGAAGCAAAAGTTGAAGCCTTTTTAAAAACGACGTCTACAGCTGTCTGTCTAGCTGTTAGGTAATCGAGTTTCTCTTTTTTTCTTTTTCTCATTGAGCTACAAGAAACATAAACGCTGATATTATAAAACTTAAATATCTCCCCCATCATATAAAATTTATTGTAATGACAGTGGCCAATTTTCGACAGATGGGCTGTCGAAAATTGGTCGCACCAATTTAGAAACCTTCGTGAGCACAGTCAGAACAGTTTTACTAAAGATCATCACATTCTCAAATGCACTATGCATTACGATTCTAGACAGGACATACAGATAAATATTCATTTTTATATATGTAGAATATTAATACATTCGTGTCTTTGAAACAATGGAAATACACATACAAAATTTCGACCCAAACGGTCAAGACGTTTAGTAGTTGCCATGCCGACAGCAGCGCCACATACCGGATCCATTGAAATACCCAAACAATTTTAACACAATCGCCGCATCAGCCGTTAAGAAGTTTACCCGTTTTCCGTTCATAGGAATGAAGCATTCCATTTTATATTAAATATGGTAATCTGTGATAATTTTGCATTGAAATGGTGAAAGAATTTTTGAAATCGGTCCAGTTCTTTCGGATCCTATTCGTTACACACAAACACACACACACAATCAAATCTTTCCTCTTCATAATATTAGTATAGATAACAAATTCAATCGATTTTGTTTGTCATTTTTGTTGAAAATAATAAGGAGCTTATCTCGGCACACTGAGGGTAAGTAGGGTCGGACACGTTCTCAAATAAATACAGGGCCCGAGCCGACAGCCGCAGTGCCCATAAACAACTAGGAGATGAAAAGCGTTGACGTTATTTTGTTACCATAAGGACGTGTCTTCATTTCGTGTATGAAGACGAATATGTATCTTAATGTAATGGGAGAATGAGGGAAACTGTTTATATTTGTTAATATCAGTCAAATAACTTGATGGGAATCGTAAGAGGTAGTGCCAAATTAAGCTGTTACAGACAGAACACCTCGCTCACATGGTTTATCCTATGTTGTTACAGTATTAAAATATTGTGAAATTGATATTACAGTATTTCCGGCCTCATACCATTGTATATTTTACATATTTTTTCACATATATTGGTAAGAGGTAGTGCCACTGCATGCTTGCATGCAGTCGAATAGGGCCGGCACGACCGGGGAGGTACCTCTCGCTTTCACGAGAGCGGCGTAAAGTGACATCTGTGCTGTCGCGTTTCGTGCGGTGTGTAAGTAGCCGGTGGCTCATGGAGGTGGGAGGAAAAAGGAGGGCAGCGCATCTGTATAGCCCCTATGCGAATTTTTGTGGGCGTCGGTAGCCATGAAAATGGCTCCGGCTGCTCGTTTGCCCTCCTATACCATAAAAAAGGAAAATTTGATTACCACTTTTCTCAAATACATCCAAAAATCAAAAATAATAAGAAATCTCGTAAATCTGTCCTAATAAGGGCATTAGAAATAATTGAAATTTAATTCTTTTGTTTTGTTATCTAGGTGTGTAAGTGTGATGAGTGTCTATTGTATATTGCCTATTGTAAGTTAACGTGATTTATGGCATTATGGGGCACACAATCATTTAGATTTCCATAAATATATGCATGCTACCTGCCGTAAGAGTTAGCTGCGATATCACACTTAGTCCTTTAGGGGTACGAATTAAAAGAATAACAACACATAACTGAAGTCTAAGTGTACCGGTAGTCATTTACTGGTTACTATTACTGTTTTATTACCTATAGTATGTAGTATTGTATGGTCTATTAGATTATGTGTTGTATTGAGTTGTTCTTTAGATGCTCATAGTTTGAGATTGATAAAATTATATTAATAAAATAAAATTAAAAATAAATCATAAACGCACTTAAGTTAAATATGTTTGCTATTAAATTTATGAGAGTAATAAGAGTTAAATAAAGTTAAACAAACAAATATTATATTATTACACGTATTTTTGGAAGTCGCATGAATTCGACGATATACAATTACTTCCAACTACCATGGTGATGGGATTATATTGTAGCCTATGGTTGGTACTATGGATGTAATATGAAATATCATAATCAATAAGGTTTCCGCCGATGATGTCGACTCTCAGCGACAATAAATTATTCTAAATAAAGGACGACCATCTGTTCAAAAATAAACATTACATGGTACCCTCCTCGACAGTGCTGTATAAGCAGCAGCAACTTGTCGTTAAAGTACGAGGCAGAAGCGTGGTTATCTCACGCTCATAGAGTTTCTCATTAAGGGAAAAGATAACAAATGGATGGTCATTATCAGGAGCTGTCTCCAGAAAACAGTGCTGTATAAGCAGCAGCAACTTGTCGTTAAAATACAAGGCAGAAGCATGGTAATCTCACGCTCATAGAGTTTCTTACTGAGGGGAAAAGCAACAAATTGGTTGGTCATTATCAGGAGTTGTCTCCTGAAAAAAGTGCTGTATAAGCAGCAGCAACTTGTCGTTAAAGTACGAGGCAGAAGCGTGGTTATCT
>LUGF01033549.1:69104-86348 GCA_001625245.1 Calycopis cecrops | reverse complement strand
CGCTACAGCCTGCACGCGGCGTCGCCGGCAGATCGGTGTCGCCCGGCCGCTGGCTCATCTGTACTTCATACGTTCACTAGCCGCGCCCGCCTGACCCGCACTCCGCTCATGTATATACCGGTATACATTACATTACCTGTGGCTGTATACCGTAGTATCTGCTTCGGAAAATGGACAAACCCAAACGATTTTTCAAATCGGACCTGTAGTTCCTGAGACTAGCGCGTTCCATCGAACTAATAAAAATGTTCAGCCTCATAATATAAGTGTATAAAGAATAATATCGGAGCGTTGCCGGCGCGCGGCGGGAGCGCTGCCTGCGTCCGACACCGGGGGTTCACATTATTGTAAAACGATCTTGGATGTTGCGGGAGTGATCACCGGCGCGGGCGCATTACGTGTGTTGACGTTGTAATGGACGGTGGTGCCGGTGGTGGTGTAATACAATAATGTACGCAATAAGTGCCTGCGCAGATGACGTCCACATATTGGATTGTACAAATTTGTTAGTTGGTATATCTAATGCCGGGGAGGTACCTCTTGTTTACATGAAACCGTCCTGAAGTGGCTGCTGCGCCGACCTTACGATATAATATACAAATACAATTAAACTCAAAATGATAGCAGCCACAGAACATGTTGTGGATTTATTAAATGCGTGATGTTCGTGAATCGTTAGCTAGTACTCAGACTGTGCGATGCATGCATGTAGCAGGCGTTCGATTATTGGTGGCACATTTGAACATAATGTTATGTATCTGGACTTCTGCCGAGAGCACTTTGTATCACTATAATTTACCAACTTTGAAAATTATTACCGTATACACGCACTCATATCTTTATACGCACTATATATATTAACAGTTATTTTATGTAGGTTGCGTATTTTTCAGTCTGTTTAATTACATTACGCCATCTTGTTACTATGTGCCTGTGCGGAGCGATCGCGGGCCGGTGAACCAGCACACAACCACACAAACATGTCGCAGTCCTTAATATTTGTTTTCTTCGATACAAATAAAGCATGTTATGTTCTCTATGTAGAGTAAACTCTCATTACTATTTATAAAAACGTACTATAATCATCTCATCAGACACTAACTGTGCCCCTCGGCTTCACTCGCGATTCATTTCTAAGAAATCCATATGAACTTCAAAACTTTATTATTAGTTAGTAATATAAGTTAAACGCGAAAAAACTCCTCGTTTGTGTGTTGAACTAAGTCTGCGCAGACAATACTAATTACAAACTTTGTTCAAATATGAAGCTCTACGTTGTGTATAATTATAAATAAGTACATATTTAAATAGGCGTAGGTTTGTGGTGTGCTCTATGAGTATTTGATCGGCCTGCTGTAGAATCTTTGCCTCTAGCTGCTAGCAACACGTGTTTGCTAAATATTATATTACATAATAAGCCGAATCCGGCCACACAGCTGGCTGTTACTTCAGGGCGGTATGAAGTGAGCGAGAGGCACCTCCCCGCTACTACCTCTTACTGATACCTCATCTAGACTACCGCATCGTACTTTGTGTAGAGTATTTGATCACAGAGCAGTAGACAGAGCTTCTATTGCGGTCCAGCTACCTGCTACTTTTAGAGTTTCGTACCTCAAGGGTGAAAACAGAACCCTATTATTGACACTCCTCTCTCCGTCTGTCCGTCTGTCTGTCCGTCTGTCACCAGGCTGCTATCTCATGAACCGAGACTGCACTGTAACAACAAATATAAAAACTTGGTAAATTATGATTATAACACAAAAATACCTAGTTTCATAGACAAAGTGTGCAGGCGGCCGCAAAATAAGTGTTAGGTATTTTATTTATTTCAGACTTGTACTAATTCTCGTATTCTTTATTCTTTATAATTATAATTGAGTTTTGCAGTTGAGATTCAAGATACCGCTGAGAGGGTCTCGTTCGAGACAAATCTTTTATACGTCCAATTACAGCTCGAATTACACTTGTAATAATCCGATAGCTCGAATGTGTACTTATCTCGATATCGATATACTAGAAGTCGGAGAAAAAGAATTTGTGAAATTAATTCAAGAAAGAATTTTGTTATACGGCTAAAGGTGATGTGACTAATAAATGTAAACTGTTGTATGTAAAATGGACACAAAGTCCGTAAGGTTATAAATAAATAAAATAAAATAAAATAAAATAAAATAAAATAATATTTTTATATTGTATTGGTTATTGGTGTATATTTTTTAGAGATGCGCCGAATAGTGGTTTTACCGAATAACCGAACACCGAATGGCGAATACTATTCGGTTTATATTTTTCCGAAACGAATATTCGGCCGAACTATTCGGTTTACCATTAAATAGTTTTGCAGCGTAAACAGGATCTAACATGTTCGCTACGTGTAGCTGCTGGCTAGATGGCGAGCGAGCTCGTGGCCCGTGGGCAAAGCATTGATAAGTCTAAATATGCACATTGAACTAATTTTGCCGGTGTTTCTGAGTGAAAAACGCCACAAACTTTCCGGAGGGGGCTGAAAGCTTGATGGTTTTTATTTATTTATTTTTAAGGAACACAAACAGTTATATTCAAAACATATACAAATAAATTAACTAACATAATACACAAACCAAACCTTTGTCCACAATTAGTTTACACAAATACAGATCCGCTAAAAATGAATTCTACGTGTACAAGTAACAAGAAAGAAAGAAAAAAAAAATCACAATCATTAAAAACACATTAAGAACATACTAACAAAAAGAAAAAAAAGTACAAGAGAAATAAAAAAATTGCAATCTTAGGAAAAAAAATACATCATACTACAAACACACATCCTACAATAATCATAATATGTGGCATGCCAATTCTCTAACCCTCTTTTTGTAAGTGTTGAGTGAGCAGCAAAACTGTTCAATTTCTTGAAAATGTTTATTGTACAGTGAAGTTGAGCGGGGAAGGAAGGTGTTACCACCATACCTACTTGGTTTTTGTGCTGGGAATGTAATAAAAGTTCCTTTTTTTTTGTTAGGTTTTGCACAATTTCCCATATTATATTCATTAGAATATTTTCGATAATGTTTTATTTTTTATCTATTTTTTTATATTTTTAGAGTGTCTCTCTGTTTCTACATAACTCTATTAAAGTGAATATTACCTATTGTCAAGTTCCCCTTTATGGTTGTTGTGTTCAACACATTCTTTTTGGAATTTGTTTGGCCTATAGTAAACGGTGATGTTTTATGTTTAACCTCTACACCGTGTGGGCAAAAAAAATCAAATACTCTAAACCGAATAATATATTCGGCGCCAAAACCGAATATTCGGCCGAATACCGAATAGTGAAAATGATGCCGAATACACCAAACGAATATTCGGCGCACCTCTAATATTTTTGTTTGAGTAATGTTTGATAAAAAACCTTTGCAAATTATTATAGCTGCAGCGGTTTCTACTTAAGCAAGTCCATCTCCGACAAAAATGATAAACGCTCGACGGTGTAATTCAGCTGAATGATAATAACAATATAATATACATATAATGTGGGTCTGAAGATGCCAGAAACGAGTCTTAAATTGTAGTCTACATTATTTAAAATAAGAAAAAATATTTATATAAATATAACTTCAAGACAGCGATTGTTTTAATGTTAAAATAAGGAAATAAACAATTACACATATACAATAACCAAGTATTATATAATATCAATTGACATACTTAATAGATATTTTCATCCAAAGTTCATCAGCACAAATACCTATTGTGAATCTGGTACTAACATGCGGTAAGAGAAGATCACAGAACACACCATGTAGCTGTATACTCAAGAGGAGAAGATGGAGGAGAAGTTGTATTAAACTGGACTGAGTTACAACGTGTACAGGATTATTTCGAAAGTACCCAAAGCCCACATACCTGACATTGTTTACACGTTAACTTCCTGACATTACTCGTCGTTTCTTATTTTTGATTTTGTGGTTTTGAAAGTCGGTATTCATTAAAAAAAAATATAACGGAGATTCCGTTATAAAAAATGACATTCGAAAATCCTTGTTGAAAGTTGACTTCAAAATGTATCGGTCAATCAGTGCCTACTGAAATCGACGGGGTGATGAGCAGCAAGTTATTAGGATAATGTGCAATAAATTATACGATGTGGAAAAAATTATGTTTATTCCATCCATCCAAATTCAAAAGTGGGCGCGATTCACAATTTCGCGCCATCTCCCTTTTACCATCATATTTATAACTTTTAGACAATCAAATACTCAGAAATAAACAATTATTACGCTAATATTTTTAAATGCTAATTATTAAATTATTTATTCATTATAAAAGATGGAAATAATTAAATAGTGTTTTTACCAATACTTATTAATTTTAAGTAGCTTTTACTATATAGTAAACACACATGTATATATAGTAAACACATATGTATAGTAAAAGCATAGGCAAAAGTCATGTGTACATACAGCCAAACATTATAAATATCTATTTAATATAAAAATGTTAACAATTAAATAAAGTATTTTAAAAGTAAATAAAATATAAAATTATAAATAAAATATTAATTATGTGTCCCCTTCATGTCTTGTGCATAGCGGATGTCAGTCCTTGTAACACTACTGCATCGAAAGCACACATTCATAATACATATTTAGCATAATATTAGGTATAGTATGCTTTCAAATATTTTATGCATATTTTTGACATTATCAACATGATTTAACAATAATTATGTTCTCTTGCACGTAGGTACGATGTTGTAGTTTATTTATTTCCTACTAGGTACGCTCCGCGGTCTCACCCGAGTTAGATCTGTCCCAATCATTATTACTGATGAAACAATATAGAGTTAGTTTTTGGTCACTGGCCATATTAAAAAATAAGGAAATAAACATCATTTCAAGGGTGTGTTTTAATTTTATCGTCTTATTTGTAATATTTTGTTACATAAACATCGATTTGAAACGGTCCGTAAATATACCTCCGCGCTTTAGCACCCGAAGAGAATGTTGACCTCAACAGCTGATTGTCGTGTATCTTAGCCGCGCGCAGCGCGCGGCGGCAACGATCGATTATGTTACCCACACGGTATTTATTTTCGAACGGGACAAAAATATTTTTAATGTTATTTTTCTTATTTGTTTTATTTCATGAATGTATTATCTATTCTGAATCAAATCTGATGATTTGGCCGGTGACCAAAAACTAACCCTGTCTACTAAACTAACCCGGCACTTCAAATTATTTTCAAGCACCAATCTGTGTTAAATTTAAACCAAATTTAAACCTAAAGGAAGTTTTTCGATGAAATTTTTAGTCCCGCTATAATTATAGTATTTTTGTAAAACCTCACCAATCTGGCGGTTTTAGATGTTCTCAGGTGCTAGTACTAGATGTTAGCTAGTGGCGCTAGTGCTTGTCGTAACAGCGTCAGTGCTAGGCTTGTTCGGAGGACCAGTTTATACAAAGTTTGCATTTCAGCACCAGACCATAGCCCCAATGAGGATAAAACATTCGCAAATATTTGTTAAAGGCTGCTAAATCCGAGGAAGATTACGATCTTTTCCTCTTTTTAAAGTTTAAATGAGTCCTGGAGGCAACCGGTGCTGACGTGCTGGTGAACATAAATGTTGCCGAGTCTTTGCGACTTCAGGATGCGATTGTTAATTGTCTTCTTAATTTCTTCTTTTAATTAAGTGATTAAAACTAAACTAAGATAAATCATACATACGCAGTTCACCACGATCAGCGTAGATAGTTTAACCACCTGTCAGACTGTCTGCCTGTCTGGACAGAAAACTACGGAAGTTTTCGAAAATTCTCAAAAACGTTTCGAGTAATTTACGGATCGCTTCTTTACCACTTATTTAATTTGTTTTGTGTTTTGCCATGTTAATTACGTGGGTCACTTCGAGCCAGGATCCACAGAGACAAAAGAGTAAAATAAAACAATAGTTTGTGGCGTGTCACGTGTGCTAAGTGCTAACACAACGGACGGACGCAGAGCTGCTCCACCTGCGGCCTGCAGCCAATTAACACAAACTTCATACTTGTGGCAAAAACTTCTCACTCATAAATCTCTAAACACTCAAGATGTTTTTTAATTATAATTTTATACTGAACTTATTACTGATGTAGTATTTATTATTCAGGCAATTAGTGGAGTTCCTGGGGTTTTTACCTCGGACTAGAGTTACAGTGAATGAATTAATATGATCGATGTGGGATTATTGTTTTTTAAACTATAAATTGCAATGTTTACCCAATATTTTTTTGTGCATTCCATTTTTTTTGTCAAATTATTTTAAAAAAATATAATGATTGACCATGTATTTTCACTTAAAACAGTATTTTTAGGGTTCCGTATCTCAAAGAGAAAAAACGGAACCCTTATAGGATCGCTTTGTGGTCCGTCTGTCTGTACGTCTGTCAAGACCTTTTTCTCTAAAACGCGTGAAGGGATTAAGCTGAAATTTTTGTCAAATACAGAGGTCAGTTACGTCTACATGCCTTGAAAAAATCACACTTCTAAGTTAACGCAACGAACACTCGTATTTTTGGCTGTTGCTTTTATGAAATAATTGAAGCACAATGTATTTAAATCATGAATTTTAGACGGAGCGCCTTATAAACTCAAAATACATGCTATTTTGAGTTTATAAGGCGCTCCGTCTAAAATATTCAGTAAATTATAACAATCTAAGTTTTAACTAAGTAAGATTTAACATATAAATAAAAAAAATACTGTTTTAAGTGAAAATATATGGTCAAACATTATATCTTTTTATAATAATTTGTCTTTTTATATCTTTTTGTATATATCTTTTTATAAAAAAAAGAAAAAAAAAATGGAAAGCACAAAAAAATGTTGGGTAAACATTGCAATTTATAGTTTAAAAAACAATATCCCACATCGATCATATTAATCCATTCACTGTAACTCTATTCCGAGGTTTTACGGTTTTATATGCTCCAGGCACTCCACTAAATATGCTTATATCGAAATATAAAATTATTCATTGTTATTTTTTTAATTAACTGATTGCACATTATCCTTTTCTAAATTGTGCACCTATAATCATATAAATAATCATAATCATAATCATAATCATTTATTTATTCACATGAACATAACATAGTATATGTGTAGGTGTTTTTACAATTACATTTTACAAATACAAAAGCAATCATGTAAATAACTGAGCGCCCTTTATTTAATGTAACAATGTAGGTATATTGTGTTGGAGTTCATATACAATAAATATATAAATAGATTTTCGAGATTCATATCTCGAATACCTTGAATAGCTAAACCTTATTTAAAAATAGTATAGTTTCCATCTGAAATAATAGGTAATATTCATATTTTATTTATTTATTGGCAAAAACATTTCCTTTTTTTAATCTTACTTAAATAATATTAAATTATCTTTTTTTAAATTAATGCTTTATAGTTACTAAAATGAGATTACAAATTTTCTCAGCCTGTTAGATACTTAAAATTACATATAGAAGTCACGTACAATATTATTATTTACATTAACAAATAAGAAAAAATAATAATAATGTGATCATTGTACCCGTTACTCGGTACTCAGTCGCAGCGCAGGCCGCAGAGCGCGTGAGTGCTGCGGGTGGAATGTTCTCGACATGTTCGTCGATGTGACGTCACCACTCACCTCACACAGGAGATTTGGAAAATGAAAGTGAGAGCATCGACCTTTATCCACATTCTGTAGGTACTGAAGAGAGTGAAACTGAATGTTGCTTTCACATCGTCGCTCGTCTTAGCTCTGGCAATAGACAATATAACGGACAATTTAATATAAACAGAGCATAGACAATATAACGGACAATTTAATATAAACAGAGTATAGACAATATAACGGACAGAACATATTTGTAGATGTTACGTCGCGGAGCAACCGCCGAGAGGTTCATCTGAGCCACAGATCGTGAGTCATGGCCAACAGCCACCGAATCGAAAAAAGACAAAAATATCTGCAACAATCATAATATTAAAATTGCAGATGAGGTTACATTTCTGTCTAAAAGTTTATTTGTCTGACAATTGAAACTTGTCTCAAATCTAATATTTTTAAATAATATGTGAAACAATAATATTTCATCATTCATCATCACCTATATTCGTCCACTGTTCAACACTGGCTTCATTTAAAGGCAGCAAGAGCAGCCCTTCACCCATGTAAGCGAAGGTCGTGTCTTTGAACTTCACATAAATCTGAAACCTGTTATCAAGTGTGACCAACATTCGCTTCTGGTGCTCCACTCGCGTTATAATTTGTGAATCTCGATCACTTCCACTGTGATGATGAGTTTCATCAATTTCTTTTTCATTTCATCTGTACCTGCCTCGCTCAGCCGGCGCCGGCTGTCGCAGCCTACAATATAATATTGTGTCGTCGTATTTGCACTCGCATTTTTTTACTAATTTTCTGTTATGTTAAAACAGTAACGTTTACACTTTTATTAAGAATCAATTTCCTTATTGCAGCAAAGAGGATGTAATGTGGCCGCGGTAAGTAATGTTGACTGCACCACGTCAGTCGCTGCGTCTGGGCGCTGATCGCCTGCACGGTGTACTCCACCTCGAGCCCGACGCTGCTCGTATTTTCTTAAGGCTTTAGCGACGTCGCGCGCCGTGTGTCCCTCGCAGCGAGAGACTAATTTAAAAGTCACGATGGTTTATATAGTAAACACAAACATCTGTATTTAAATATTCAACGTCTCAGGAGTCATGTATTTTCTTGTATAAAAATGACATTTGCATAATAAATATTTCAAATATTGACATCAATATTTTGGCAATCTACATAATTTTGTTTACATTAAACAATGACAGTCTGGATTTAGAACTTACAAACAGAATTTCATTTTCACCATTTTGAAACGAAATCAAAAAGTCAATCATTGAGAAAGTCCTGATCTCTATAACAGTAGTTATAGTTAAAGTAGTTAGTAGTTAGTTATTAGTATCTTATAGTCTAAACAGTATTATCCATAGATAATACTGTATATACTTACTGTCGTCCTACGGTATATACTTTGTATCTTTTGTATATACTGAGGTATTATCTATGGTGCTGATCTATGGTATTTTACCGTAGACAGATTATATTTTACGATACTTGTCGTAGACTATAGTTATCCGTAGACAGAGAATACAACTGTCTACGGTTATTACACTTTCTAGACAGAGGTGTCCTCTGACATTTAACAATGTAATCTGGAATCTGCGTCGATTTTGATGAAATTTTCGTTCATCAAAATCGGCGCATTTAATCTGCAAGGCGAGCATTCCGAAGCGGCAACTGAGGTATCACTAGCTTTTATATAAATTAAAAAAATATGTAGAAAATAGGTTGAAGAAGTAATTCCAACCCAAACATACCGATATCACGAAATAAATCATGAAAAAACTTTTTGTTCACATAGATTATATGTATCAGACATTGATGAGCAAAAAACTAGTTATGAGCAGTTAATGTAAGGTTCCACAGTAGGTAGTTATGCTAAACTAAAATACTATGACACAGTCCTGCTTATCCCCACGTCTTTTCCAACGTCAAATAACAGATGTCTAAAATTGAGCAATAATTATAAATAAACATTAACATTTAGAAGCGTGAAGAAATAAATTGAGACGTAATGAAGGTCACGCAAATGTCAAAATCAAATAATGGCTTTGTATGGTTTGTGTGCGAGAGGAAACAGGCACCACAAGTTTCAGACACGATCAACACTGTTCGTACAATATTGACTCCACGACGGGGACGCCGGAACTTAACGTTCAACATGTCACATACTTGCGTGGACTAGAACTTACGGAACGACGTGTTTTGAAGATTGTAGAACTTATATTCTGTAGCTTGTATAACAGTGTGAAGGTACACCCGAGCGCGTGGAGCGCCGCGAGCGAGGTGCAGCTACAAGTGACGAACAGCATTTAGAAGTGACTTCATGAATCTTTCTCTTTACTAAAAATCACGAATGTCGCTGAGCCCGCTAGATCTGTTACTTAGATCCTAGCTACCGATCTCAAGCGTCTCCCGCTGAGAGGGATGAGAGGGAGATGGGAAAAAGTCCTTTTTTCTTGACACTTTTTTTTAATTTTTAATTTATAAAATGATATTTTTTATACACCTTCTACATTGAATCATTATAATATTTAAATGATATTTTACAATATAAAGTATGACGGCAGAACAAACGTCTTACCCCCATCACGTCGTCTTTTTTGAGCAACGAAAATTCAGAGCCCATTAGTGAGTACCGAGTACCGACCCTGCCCGTCTAGGCAGGTAGTTAGGTAGTGTCAGGATTTGGCCAGACATATCCGGCTTTTTACAGTTGTGTCAGGCAAAATTGACACAACTCCGACCTGGCTGGCTTTTATTAGGCTTTTAACAAGTTTACCAAAAAGGTTCGCGGGCATTTGTAAAGACAGGACTATAAGTGCATAAGCTCTTGGGTCTGGCAAGTGGCAACCCTATCCCCGCCACGCCGCCTCTCATGCAGGACCTCATTTCACGTCAGTACGATAACAACGCATAATAATTATCTATCAGCTCTTACCTTCGCCCTCGTGCATTTAATTGATTACAATTTAAATTGCTACGTATTAAGTTCACTCGGCGGTGTAGTATCAAGAATATTACAATTAGTTAGCTTAAGTCCAGGGATAGCGAGTGGTCTTGTAATGAAGTTATAGTTTAGAAGTCGAGGTGACATGCTCTTAACTATGTTAATTTAACGGTATTACGTACGCCGCTGTAGCGGCGCGCCTTGAGAAACACTGAGCGCGTGAGTAGCGTCAGGGGTTCGGACAGTCCACACACATCTCGCTGTAATATTACGTACGCGGCTGTAGCGGGCGCGCCTTGAGAAACACTGAGCACGTGAGCAGCGTCAGCGGCCTCGGACAGTCCACACACATCTCGCTGCAATATTACGTACGCGGCTGTAGCGGGCGCGCCTTGAGAAACACTGACCACAGTAGCAGTCAGGTGGAGAAAAAAAAATTGAAATTAGTCTAGTAGTCTCGGAGCCTTCTCGTTACATCTTACAACCACAAATCTTTATATGTTAGGATAGATTAGTTGAAAGTTGTTGATTACGTTAAAAATAACGACCTCGTTCGACTCGCACTTGGCCGGATTTTAGCTTTATTATATGTACTTACCTACATACTGCCTATAGATTTCAGTTTTTTTATGTTAAAAATTTAGCCATGGAGCTCTGTTTTAGCTCCGTGGTTATAATATATCTGTCTAAGGTCAAGCGAGTCATCGTTTACGTCATGACATAAAATGAAATGATAAATCAATAAAAAAGCTGTCAGACTTAGTTAATATAATATATGATTTATGAACGATTTTGTATTGTTCCAGGTTCCAGCTGTCGCTAAAGCATGAAGATTTATTGAAGTGCAAATACAAGTTGTAGGAAACAGGCTCAGAACTGCACAGGGCCCCGCACACATCTAACTGTGGCGGATGTAACCAAGAACAACATGAGCAAGAGCATCAACAACAACACGCCGGTAAGGGACGTCACCGGCGGCGCGCTATCCGATTGTTTCTTGTGTCGAGACTGACCTGTGAACTTAGAACTTCGCACACCTTATTATAAAGATGTGTATTTTATGGCTTACTTTTGAAGTTGGCCTCTCAACTCCGCTGCCGCAGACAATGCCACGTGCCTTTTGATTTGCTGCAGTCATCACGGTTGTAATAGTCAGCAATTAACTTGAATACCATCGAAATAATGTTTCTGTAAGAGTCTTTACCCAAAATGGGTTGATGTTGGTTGTTGTGTGTGGGCGTTGGTGTTCACTTTACATCAGGTGACCTAACTGCTCGTTTGCCTCCTATGCTATAAAAAAAATCCAATTACAAAACATAAGTATTTTAAGTGTCACTGCATAATACGATTCTCTCTCTCTCCTTACTGTTTGATTCATGTCTTTCGGTTTACATGGCAAATATACTTGAATATTATCCGCGTATATGTGAAAATTACAATGTTGGATACATTTGATGAAATCAGCTGAGTAGAAATTTAATCATATAGGCTCTAATATTGAGCCCTGTGGGACCCCTCTTTTAATTTGACTACGCCGACACATTTTTCTCCGCATTTCTTAACTCTACAATTTGATGTCTATTCTCTAAATAACTCGCAAACCACAAGACATATGTCTCTTCTAATCCGTAAAATCGCAGTTTTGCCAGAAGTAAATTAATATTAATTGCGTCAAATGCATGGGAAAAATCGAGGAGGCAGGAGCAACATTATAGTTACAACCGCAGCAGTTGAGTATGAAGGACATCATCTAGAACTTTAATAAGCGCGGTAGTGGTACTGTGGTGCTTCCTAAAACCTGACTGCATTACAGAAAGTATTTTTAAATCCTTCATGTTCACTGTCAATTGATTACCTACATACAATTTTCTCTAAAATTTTTGATATACATGGACTACACTTATCATATATATGCTGTACGATACTCCCGCTAAAATCCTTTATCCTTTCCCATTGGTCACTGACGTGTGAGCAGCGCTAAGCCCTGATTGGCGCATCAACGTGTGACGTCGAGTGAGTAATAAAAAAGATGGCGTGTGTGTAAGATCGTCGCGCGTACGCTGCACATGCAAATGAGCTAAAAAAGATCCTTAATGGTATAACTGACCGCTAGTCAACCTAATTCGCGAGAAGATTACCTACCTAGACAGCCGGCTGTGACAGGTGATAGTGTGGTCCTGAAGGAAGACCCTTTGATCAGCGCAGCACGTGTTTCGGTGAGTCCTCCCTACCTTTCTTTATATCCTATCAAGGGTTTCTGTGTCCACCAAATTGGGTTCTAGGCGGAGAATGCAGTGACCATTCTAAGGGTACCTACACCTTGAATGGGACAGAGCTCCGGTCCTTCGCGGATCTCTGAAGAGGTGTCCCAATTCATGATAACCCCACATATGCATATATATATATATATATATATATATACATATATATGCAAGTGTTTAAAAGATAAGGGGTAAGCAGATTTTGGTATAGGTCGCACCACAGCGTCACGCCATATGTCCGGAAAGATAGATGAAGAAATGCTTTTATTAATTAATTTTGTGATTGCATTTATTGTGTGGGGAAAATATAGCAGCACCATGTCCAACGAAATGCCATCCAGGCCAACGGCGTTGGAGTGTAGTTCTCTTACGACATTTATTACATCTCTCTCAGACACAGTCTCAAGGTGGAACGTTTTAATATTATACTTATTTTTATTAAAGTGTTCGTTGTCCAAGATGACTCAACTTTGTCTCCTGGGACATTTAGGAAGTGTGCATTTAGTCCTTCAGGGTTACTGAGATGTACAGGGAGGGATACGTTATTATTTTTGAAACAAACACTTTTCTTTATGTCGAATCACATGGACTTGGGATTTCTCGAATTCTAGAGTAAGTATTTTTTAAAATAGGCTCTTTTTTCGGCTTTAATCGCTTGGTCAACTAGATGTTTAAGGTCTCTATAGTATGCGGTCTTCGAAGGCGAGTGAGACAGTCGAGCTTTGTGATGATCTTCATGACGTCGCGCGTCACTTTATCATAATGCCAATATTATACGTCACCCATGGGTAGCCTTTATCTTTTATAGTGATCCTTTTCAGTGGAGCGAGAGCATCGAAAATTTGAAGCAAGTTGGTGGGCAAGGTGATAAGATGTTGAGTTACGTCATTTACATTATCGATGTCGCTTATAGCGTCCCAGTTGACCGATGCCATTTGCGCGTTTAATTGAACTGGACCGACTAGTTTTTTGGTTGGCGTTTTGATTTTGGTAAGTACATCCAACTCACAAACGACAAAGGCATGGGCATTCAAAGTGGGTTTGTGATCACTACATGTGCCTATATAACATACTGCATTGTTTTATAGCGAGTTCGGGGTCTCAATTTATATGGCTAAGGTACAAACAGACAGACATGAGACGTTACAAGTGTAGGTACGTACATTGCCCTTGGGTTTAGGAGCTGAACAAAGGTGGTCGAGATGTCGGCGACGCGCGTCGTCTACTGAGCCTGCCGCCTGGCGTTGTCACTTGGTGTGCTGCGAACTTGAAGCTACAGGTTGTTGCAGCACAATGACATTAAAAAGTATTCGAAGGTCAGAAAATAATGCTTCGTACGCATTTATAAATAATTAAGCGTTCAAGAACAAAGGGTCACGGCAATCTATGTTGCCTTTGTCTGGGGTGTGCAAGTACCTAAATATAAAAAAATACTTATACACATAGGTTAGGTATTTAACGCAAATGTATTAGACTTTTGCATAAAATCTAGAAAATAAGTACATCATGTAGATTGTAATGTAGGTTATATTATTATCCATTTACTACACATACATCAGTTGGTTTTTTCAGTAATACATAATATAATAAAACAGTAAAATCCTTGTTTCTGTTCTATTCATTGCATACGCCTGGTTAACATTAAAAAGTGTACCTATAGCCGGCAAAGAATGGGTACAATGTAATTAATACAGGAATATGTGATTTCTCGTAATAAAAAGTCTGACAATGCACTTGCTTTTCAGTGTAACTTTTTACCCCTTGTGGTGTAACAACCTACCCCTGGCGTGGGGTTGGAAGAGACGTGCATTTTTTTCCACTATTCATTAATTAACTCTATTTATAATCGTCAGTTATGTAAAATTATTTTTGATATCAAATCTTGAATAGATATAAATCGTGAATATCTCATATTTTGTATTGTTGAACTTCCATATACTTATTGTTTTGACATGTCAAAGAAAGTTATTGTGACTGGGTAGTAAAGTATATACATATTATTGCTCGTGACTGTACATTAACGTTTATTTCCAGCTGTTGTTTTGGTCTTCAATTTAAAGATAGCTGTCAATACACACGGGTACTTATTGACGTAAAAATAATGTTCTTATTATGAAATAGTTGATAACGTTATCAGTACGTTATCGCCGCGTGCTCCTGTCGCCTGCTCGCACACGCTCACTCGCGCGCCTGTCGCAGGTGAACGAGAAGCAGCGAGACGTCGAGGGGGCTCAGCGAGCGGCGGCCTCGGACGTGCCCTGGGGCAAGATCGTCGCCATGGTGCTGGCCGTGGGCGTGCTGCTGGCGGCCTGCGCCGTGGCCTGGGTGTTCCAGAACTGGCAGACCAGTCTGCAGGTGTTCGCCATCCTGGTCGTCCTGTACGTGCTCGCCTTCTACTGGCGGTGGCTATGGATCGCCATACGAACGGCGCCCAGGGATTTATCGTGAGTCGTTTTGTGCAATCATTTATATTACAAGTGGACGTTTGAAATAGTCTAATGTGAGGGAGAGCATGCTGTATATAATAAGAGTTTTTACATTTTTATTAGAATCTTTCATTTATCGTATTTGGTGACTTTAACTGCTGTACGCCGCGCCTGTTGTGGGGGGAATCGGCCACCTTATTTTTCTAACGAGTATAGCATAAATACTCGGCTCTTCACCAATGTCGACTGATCGGTACGATACCTATACTTAACAAAATTATGCCTGTTACAACCTTATTAGATGGTTTTGTTTATATAAAACATAAAGGACCATGTTTTAAGACATTTCTATAAACAACACTTTCTCGTTCGAGTTCTTCCTCGTTTTGGTAAAACCAAGTTTGTGCGGGTGTGACGTCAGATACTCCCCCCTACTCCGCTTGGAGCTACCTACGACTACAACAGTGTTCGCCAATCAGCTGCAATGAAACAAAGACCGTGTATTAAAACATTGTCTCGTTTTGGAATTGGTTAAGTTGTCACTTCTGTTACGTCGCATCCGAGACAATCAGTTGTAGCCGTGTACCCTAACAAAAGCGTAAGGTCTGGACAACAACAACCTCTGCTGATGGAAGGCCGCCTGCTCGACGTGATCAGCAAGTGACTTCCTATCGAGGTCCTCAGGTTTATGCAACTGTCAGAATGGAGGTCCACCGTCACTTCGGCCCTATCGGGGCTATGGCTCTTGTTTATTGCCTTGGTTAGTTTGGTCTCTGTAATTAGTTCTGTCATTGATTAAATCAACCAAGTTCAAACTCGACGGCTCAGCTTGTACTGTAACCTCAGCATTCATTAATTACGCCAATTTGCATAGATCACATAACACAATAGTTTCGGGTGCGGGGGCGGGGTCGACTACCTGTCTACCTGCAGTACAATCCCCACTTCACACAAGTCAGATGCTTCATCATCATGAGGTCGTCCCTATTTCTGTATTTCATTGTGTCAGTTATTACACGTGCGCTGAGCGTATCGTAATTTATAATACGTGTTCGCTACTCAGGCCGGGCTCTCCACCAGAGACTCTCCCAGTTGCACAAGCTCAATTTGGTTGCTTATTGCAACATCAGCGGCACTCGACAGACATCTCTTGAAGATCACGGCAAGACGTTATTATGAAAAATTGAGAAAGAATCGAGTTGTAATTCGAATGCTATTTATTATTACCTGACTGCCAAGGAAAGGTATATGTTTTTCACGCGTATCTTGTATGTATGTAATATTCTTTATTACCTCATATCTCTAGATCCACTTAACGGATTTACATAGTTGAGGTATCGTTAGACTCGTCTTAGCAGCCCAAGTGTTCTTAGATAGGTGGCGTTTTTATTTGAACACTAAAATATAGGTATCAAATTAAAGGGCTCAACACAGAGATTTAAAAAATATATATTATTATTATCACAACTGTAATACTAAAAAAATATTCAGTGACAAAAAATATTTTTCTAGTGCTTACTGTCTTACTAATATTATAATGCAAAAGTAAATTTATCTGTTAAGCTATTACGACTAAACGACTAAAGTTTTGATTAAATTTGGTACAGAGATAAACTAGCTATAGAGTTTGGGAAAAGGATATACCTATACTATATTCTTTATTGCCTCATATCTCTAGAACCGCTTAACGGATTTACATAGTTGAGGTATCGTTAGACTCGTCTTAGCAGCCCAAGTGTTCTTAGATAGGTGGAGTTAAAAAAAACCAAACATGGCGGCAATTTTTTTTTTTTTTTATTATTATATAGGAGGGCAAACTAGCAGCCGGAGCCATTTTCATGTATCACCACTTACTATTATACTACGCCATTGGACTTCAGTTCAATATTTTTTTATTCGAACACAGCAATATAGGTATCAAATTAAAGGGTTCAAAACAAGAATTTCAAAAAGGTATATCAGTATTATCACAACTG
>LUGF01033549.1:57859-68959 GCA_001625245.1 Calycopis cecrops | reverse complement strand
GCGACAGCACAGCTGTCACTTTACGCCAGTCTCGTGTAAGCGAGATATACCTCCCCGGCCGTGCCGGCCCAATTCGAATGCATGCAAGCATGAAGTGTGGCACTACCACTTACTATACTACGCCATTGGACTTCAGTTCAATATTTTTTTTTATTCGAACACAGCAATATAGGTATCAAATTAAAGGGCTCAAAACAAGAATTTCAAAAAGGTATATCAGTATTATCACAACTGTAATACTAAATATACAATGACAAAAAACCATTTTTCGAGTGCTTACTGTCTTACTAATATTATAATGCAAAAGTAACTCTGTCTATCTATTAAGCTATTACGCCTAAATGACGAAAGTAGTTTTGATTAAATTTGGTACAGAGATAAACTAGCTATAGAGTTTGGGAAAAAGATATATCTATACTTATAAAATAACATGTCCTGCCTGACTGATTCATCATCGCCGAGCAAAAACTGTTAAAGTTACAGCAATGAAATTTGGTGAGTAGGGTATTTTTATTGAGTAGACACCCACTAAATAAAAATAATAATAATAATAAATAAATAATAATAAGAACGGAATTTTTGAAGTTCTACCCCTATTTCATATAGGGGTTGAAAGTTTGTATGTAAGTCCTTATTAATGGGCTATTGATTAAAAATAAATAAATTCGTTTGAAATAAGGAATTTGTCTGTTAGTCCGTTAGTCTGCTTATCCAGGCTAATAACCGAAACTACTGGTCGGATTCAAATGAAATTTTGTGGTGTGTAGAATATAGATAGATACTAAGCCTGGTCAACATTTACAATACTTTACTACGGGAAAATCGCTCATTCCTACGGGAAATACAGTAATTATACTTTACCCAACGGATTTGAAAATTTGAAAGAAACTTTCTGTTGTTATGACTTTATGAATGAAACTTATTGTAGTAATACATTTAATAAAACAGTAAAATCCGTTTGTCTGTACATTGAATAAATTTAAGAAAACTTATTGGGGGCGACGCGCGACGTTAAAATACTTAGTATAAGAACACTTTTCAAAGTTTTTTTTTTGTCTGCGTGGTTGTCCGTTTGTTTGTCTGCCTAGGCTAATCTCCGAAACTAATGGACAGATTATAGCTAAATTAGCACTGCAGGCCTGTTCATATTAACCTCAGAAGGAAAAACAACCAATGTCGTATCGTATATAAAGAAATACTTTAAATTAAACGGAATTTCGGCACACTGTAAGAAACAAGAAACATTTGATAGAATAAGCACTGATTATAATACAACTACGCTATGCGAACGAAGTCGCGGGCGCCAGTTAGTGCTTTATAAAACTGACTATCTTATGCCAGCGGCTGCGTGACATAAAATGTAAACTCTTGAAATTAATTGATCCGATTACGTAATTTATCCAACTAAAAATCCGTGAATAAAATAAAAATAAAAAAAAAACAAAAAACCTGCCTACCTTAAAAATAATAACTAAATAGAAAATCAACTGAAAATGCCGGAACAAGATAAAAATTAAATTTTTACATGCAGTCGGAGGCATGCACAAAGCCATTAAATTTTTTGCCTCCGTCTGCATGTAAAAATTTAATTTTTATCTTGTTCCGGCATTTTCAGTTGATTTTCTATTTAGTTATTATTTTTAAAGGCAGGCAGGTTTTTTGTTTTTTTTTTGTATATTTATTGTGATAGATAAACGGTTTATTTGGTGAGTTTCTGTCGCTGGCCGCCATCGCGTGTCCACACGCGTTACGGGCTTACGGCAGATGTTTTCATAACACTAGAGACCGTTGTGCGGGTTTGCTCGGGTCGCTAACTCATAACATACAAGTGTTACACCGCTATAACAGTCCGCGCTCCCGACCTCGCGGACGTCCGGCCCCGGACATGGGCTGTCTGCCACTTGTTGTTTGTTGTTGATTTTTAGCAGACTTCAGCCTCTCACACAGGTATCCTTTAAGACAAATATATTGTACCAGTTTTTGTAAAACCTTTGTGGAGATAAATAAAAATATTATTATAAAAAACATTATTATTAATATGAAATTAGGAAACATAGAAAACCGCTTTACTAGTAGAAGATAGTTTTGTAGGTAATACGTTCTAGAAATATATTCTGGATATCTATTCTAGAATTCTCAAATTTATTGAGACACAGAGAAAGGAAATGAAACGATCAAGGCTAACTGGTTTTTGGCGCTACCTTCGTTTGAAGTCTTTCTTCTGCAGCAACAATGAAGGGCAATTAAGAACAACATTAAAATCGCTATCACGAGATTAAAATATTTCATGAGCTCGGCCTGTTCTCGGGGAGTGCGCGAGGTTGACAACTTGACAGGAAGGGTTGTAGTTAGCTTTCACGAAGCGATATAACTTTTAGAATGAGCGAGAGGCACCTGCCCTGTCGTGTCTGTTCGATTCAGAGTCACCAGTCACCAGTCTCCGGTCACCAGTCTCCAGTCACCAGTCTCCAGTCACCAGTCTCTCACACAAAGGCTTACTTGATAACTTTTGTAAAAGCCGCTCGAGTGTACGCAGTAGCCGCACTCTCGGTTGCATGAGAGCACGCCTTTCTCCTAATAAGTGACGTGCAAATTCCTTCTTTTATTTTAGTCCTCTTATTTTTCAATCGTAATAAAACCTGGATCGGGTCCCGCCGCAGTCTGTCCGCACCTGCCGAGGGGTGCGAGTAAGAAGCGGCTCCCACTACACCACAGGTTACCACATACTACATACCTGATACACAGAACTACGAAAGTGCGCCACAAGCTGAGTTCAGCTTAGTTCACCTCTTTGACGACGGGCTGGCGAAGTACCACAAGCGGGTGCTAATTTTTTCTAACTCATAGACGTCTATCGACGATAAGTATTTTTATAAGAAAAATCTTAAATAAATATTTTAATTAATACTTGTTCCAGGCTTTCACGTTTGTTACTCATTTTCTTGTTACTGTCGGGGTTTTAACACGATAACTTATTTATCAATGGCACTGGCGTATACAAATATTTGATCGTGTTTAAACCTGTCAAGTAACTACAAAATGTGTATTTTCATTATGTAGTACCTACCTACAGGCTA
Organism: Calycopis cecrops; assembly: GCA_001625245.1. NCBI lineage: Eukaryota > Metazoa > Arthropoda > Insecta > Lepidoptera > Lycaenidae > Calycopis > Calycopis cecrops. The sequence continues at coordinate 65,882 of LUGF01033549.1, read as the reverse complement.
CAACACAAGTTTTTCCGGTAGGTAGCCCAAGGCTAAACTAAGTCCAGGGATTATTACTATAATCTTTTTTGTATCGTTTCAACACACATCAACACAAGTTTCAACACACAGCAACACAAGTTTCAACACACAGCAACACAACTTTCAACACACAGCAACACAAATTTCAACACACATCAACACAAGTTTCAACGCACAGCAACACAAGTTTCAACACACAGCAACACAAGTTTCAACACACATCAACACAAGTTTCAACATACAGCAACACAACTTTCAACACACAGCAACACAAGTTTTAACACACAGCAACACAATTTTCAACACACAGCAACACAAGTTTCAACACACAGCAACACAAGTTTCAACACACAGCAACACAAGTTTCAACACACAGCAACACAAGTTTCAACACACAGCAACACAAGTTTCAACACACAGCTACACAAGTTTCAACACACCGGCAACACAAGCTCCAACAAGCGATTCTTTCTGCGGATCAGTCAAATCATGAGGCAACCATTTCTCATATTTTTTTATTTTATTGATTCGACGCAAATGAGTCAATACCTATTGTTGGTAAGACAACGTTAAACCATGCTGCTACTTCCTGGGAAGTATGGCTCGGATCAGCTTCCGCGAGCCAATCGAATATTAACAAGGGCATAATGAACTAGTAACACGAGTTGTGTGTGCCTGGGGGACTGTGTGACGCTAAACTAAATTGAAAAGCGCGTCAGCAGACCGTGAGCCGTCTGTTCATCTGCAGCCACTCGCCAGTCGCCACACGTGTGACGACTGACGACACGGAGATGTCGGTGACCTTTGAGCCGTCGTGTCAGATACAAGAACGCCGTTATCTAATTAATTTGGGAGTAAATTAAACTAAATTTATATATTATCTACATATCACAGGTAATTAGCTGATATAGTGATTTAATGCCACAGGACAATAAAAATCGAAACTGGCTAATCACTTAATACCTCAATCGCTTGATTCTTACTACATTTGTTGTCAGCTGTCAGTACTGGTGTACGGCAGCAGAGATAGGAGGCGGACAGCGGAGCTCCCGTCCGTGACGTCATGATCGCGCACAGTTTGGACACGAGTGACGAGATGCTCACGAATGCTCATCAAGTATTACGACTAATTTCGTGATATTAATTTCTAACATATTGTAATGAAAATACTTAATTAACAATTCTGCAACATAGGCAGTTTATATTACATGTATATTAGGTATTCATAAGTTGTAGATAGTAGATATACGGGACAGTCATTTGTTGTCAAACATACGATGTTATTGTGACTATAGCAGAGGGAGGATGTACACCACGTACACCAGGTACACCGTGTACGCCATGTATATCTTGGTGCGCTGTCGGCGATGGATGTGTCGAACGTGAGTGTGAATAATGATTGAACTGAAATAAATTGTAAACTAGTCCAAATTAATAAGAAATATTAATTATTATTAATATATACAAAGGTTATAAGAATTATCGAAAATGTAGCCTGTTTCATGAATGAGAAAGGCTTTTTTGTTGACTCAGTGGATTGCTTTTACATATGATACCTAAGAGCACGGATGGCCCCTAGGTCTCAGACCAGGTTATACACTTATACTGAGACTTAGGGGTGCAACACCGACAACTCCCCAGCGGGTGGCTTACTTAGTGTTGAAGTGGTTGTTGGCGGCAACAGTATCTGACCTTGTTTGTACAGCATTTTTGTTATTCTCTATTTATTTTCTATAGTGCTGCTTCGCTCTTTGTATTTATCCTCAATGTGAATGGCGCGGTCAGTCGTTTTATTCCAATCGTCCGCTGTAACATTTTGACGAATTCTTCTGATGTCAAGTTTACATTTTTGCTAGCAAGGTGGCTCTTGTAACCAAACTCCATATGTGTCCTATCGCACAATTATCATACTAACATAAAATCTTTACAAATAAGTATGTAAATAATCCCGTTTCTGTTGATATTTTGTATCTTTCACCGGCTCATTCGCTTCATAGGTATTTAGAAATCATAAGCAATAATAACTTGCGCACTCCCCCTCTTCATAGTATTATTCATTTTAGTAAGATTAACAAGCAAAATTTTCAATACAATATCAGTAAAGAGTCAACCGTAGATAATAATGTATACACCGAGAGTCAACCGTAGATAGTAATGCATACACCGAGAGTCAACCGTAGATAATAATGTATACACCGAGAGTCAACTGCAACAAAACGTCAAGAGAACACACGCGACCTTGAGTGGTGTCAGGTAAAAAGTTTGCAAAAAATACTTTCGTCTTAGATCATTTATAAAATGATCTGCCACGAAAGTATTTCACAGCCTAATGCACACCCCAGTAGGCAAACTCTTAGCGGCCGACTGAGTGAGCAGCAAATTTGTGGTGAACTGAAATTCGAGGTAGCTGCAAACTCAGATCAATTTTCGTAAGTCGCAAGCAAACTGTTGTTTATTTTGCTATGAATCGGCCACTAACTGGGTCAGTCGAAAATTGAGCGCAAACAGCGTAAATTGAGCGCAAAACTAACAAACTCTGGACACTACATTTAAAATATATGAAAGGGCGGACTAAACCGAACTCACCACCAACAGTTGGTGGCCCGCGCCTCCTGGGGACACAGCCTAAACCATGCATCGTGTTCATAAAATTCGTTTTCTAAGTTTCTTACATGTTCACACTTCTCACTGTCTACGTTTTCCAATCAGCCAGTAATTAGTCCCCGATGTCTTCAGGGATCCTTCGCCTGAGCGTTCATTGAAAGAGAACAATTAAAAATTGAAGAAGATGGTAAAAATAATACAATAGTAGAAAATGTAGGAAACAGATTTTTAAAATATAATGTAATTTAATGTTCTTAAAAAATAACAATGAAATTTCCTCAGCAATTAAGTTTAGCGTAGAATTAATATAATAGCCACTTAAATTATGTATTTAAATTAAGCTGCATGTAGTATACATGCAGCTTAATTTAAATAGCTATTACAGATTTTATCTCAGTTAATTTTGTAAATTCAGCATTTGCCTCAGACATTCACTTTAATATAGTCTCTTTAATTACATATTTATATTGAAATTTATCATGTCTCGTTAAGTATACTGGTTTAATAGTTTTAATTAGTTCTTCTCTAAAACTACTGAGGTATTTGAATAGTTTTTAGTAGTGGGTGATCTCATTCTTAGGATTTATAAAGATTCTCCTGTAAACTGTACACACTTCTATTTCAGAGCGCTGTGGTGCTACATCAAAATTTTAAGACTCGATAGAGGTTTCACAAAAAAGAACTGGTCCATGCCCGACATGTTCCACGCCATGGTCAAGAAACATCCGAACAAACCTTGCTTCCTCTTTGAAAATGAAACCTGGACCTTTCAGCAGGTATGTTTTAATCATAAACCGCATCATATCCTAGCGCAACCAGCGGCTGTGTGCTCTGCACATAGCCTCTTATCCCTCTAGTGATTAAACTAATCTATTTAGTTCACTGCCATGTGCCATGACGTTGGGTCTTAATACACGAAAAAAAATGATTCTGGAACAAACGCAGGTGAAACCACGGGGCGTAGCTAGTAATAAATTATAGCCCATATTACTCCAGAACCGAGTAAGTTAAGTTCTGTAAGTGAAAGAGTTTTGATGGTAAGATTAGTATTACAAACAAACAAACAAACTGTGGCTCTTAAAAATAGGTATATATATACATAGATAGAGATAATTCCTTTACGTAAGACGCATTAACGCTTATGTGATTTCTGATACCTATTTATTATCAAAATTGATTTCGATAAAAATAATCCATTCATTTGATATATAATATTATCTTTTATCAAGTTCGCCACTGTGAGGTCCGAAAGTTAATTGAGTTCAACTATCATCATCACCAGCCTCTCCTTCCCGGAGGAGCCGCGGCGGTCCGGCGCGGCGGCGAGCGCTCGGACCTCCGTCTGTGGGCCAGGCGGGGATCCCTCGTGTGTCACCGATGACTTTATCTAGTTTAAGTAGCCAGCTCTGTGTAAAGAACACAGTGAGGAGACACGGAGTCGTATGTTCCAATTCGATTTAATGTAGGATCGGGGCGGGACTCGCTTGTGGGTGGCACTTGGCAGATATCAACTGGCAGTCGTTCTTTGTAAACACTGACGCCCTCCTGAAGTCCACTAGATGGAGGTGGCCGACCGCCACGCCATCTATATAGAAACGGGATAAGGCTAGGACGAAGAAGACGAAGAAAAATCCAGTCCTTACTGAGCACTTTTCAATACACGCCGCCGGCACCGGCAGTGCACCGGTCCTCGGACGGACATGTGCACTGCCCACTTGGAACACGGACGACGTCGCCTGGTAAGTTACTTATAATACTTAAGAGAATGCTTTTTGTTTGTATGTGCAGGTGGAAGAGTTCAGCCTGCGCGTGACGGCGGCGCTGAAGTCGCTGGGCCTCGGCCGTGGCTCCACGGTGGCGGTGATGGCCAGCAACTACCCGGAGATGCCGGCGCTGTGGCTGGGCATCGCCCGCGCCGGCGGCGTCGCGCCGCTCATCAACACCAACCAGGCGGGACACACGCTGCTGCACTCCATCAACATCGCGCACTGCGACGCGCTCATCTACGGAAGCGAGTTCGAATCAGGTAGGAGTTTCAATTTATTAGTAAATGTATTTAAATAACAAATAAGATCACCAAACAATTAGCGACATTAACTTAGAGTGACGTTGTTCAGTACTGGACTGTCGAAGTACGTCACCGCAGATGTTTTGGTCTTTTTAGTTTGTTTACATTTATATCTTTAAAATGATCCCAATATTTTCGGCCACTTCAAATATTTTCATTTTATATTTTCGAGGAGGCCGAGATCATCAGGTAACACTTGAACCCCGCGCTACGATTGAACGGTGACTCCACAGCGACCACACGAGCACATAGTGCGAGTGAAATAATGTCTCATGAATACCGATGTTCATGACGTCGAAGACGCAGTGGCCCCCGTGGGTCTGACGCACGTGACGGACCGGTCTATATGATATCCGTTTCGAGTTCTCATAATATTACCTCAAAAGCGATATAAAGTATAAACATAATATACATGATATTACCATACAACCTTGAGCACGTGTCGCCGGAGTCCGTCCGGTACTCGCACGTGTGTCGTGTAGCTGTACGTGGACGGCGGCGCTGACTCCCGGCGGCGCTGGTGCGACTACCCGGTGCAGCGTCCGCCCAACTGTAGCTCTTGACAATGGGCTGTTTACTTTGTGTAGGTACACCGTACAAGTGACAAGTGTAGTATTTCAATTTCAGTTATAGATGAGATAAAGAAGGACATAAGTGGGTCGATCCGGCTGCTGAAGTTCACGCGGCGCCCCCTGAGCTCCTCCCCGGCGGCGGTGCAGGTGGCGGAGTCCCCCGACGACTTCACGCACCTGCTGGAGCGCACGCCGCCCGCCGCCTGGGCGCGCGCCGAGGGCGAGGGCTACAACGGCCGCATGCTGTACATCTACACCTCGGGCACCACCGGCCTGCCCAAGGCGGCCGTCATCTCTCCCTCCCGGTGAGCTGTAGCCGCTATAAAATATTTATATAACAAGGTTGACAAAAGCGAGAGGCATTCAATCAAATTACATACCTATTTACTTATTTAGTATATCAATTTCAGGTTACACAACATAAATTTGATCAATCGGAGTGCCAATAGTTTAACCAGAGGATTTTTTAAAATTTTCTCACTTCTTACACGCTGTATCATCAGCAGATCGAGCGCCCAGCCGGCCATAGACATTGATAGAGAGGTGTAGCCGCCGGCACAAAGCACGATTACATTTTTTCGCTATTTAACTCATGGCATCCCGTAGGAACATTTTTTCGGGATATAAACTATCTTGTTTAAAAGTATTTTCGTATGCTTGTCGTAAACTTTTTTTTAATAGTTTCGGATGAATTGTAGGCACTTATAGTACCTATATGTGATTTAATTTAACACCTTTCGCTTTTATCAACCTTGTATATACTTATACAGGGTATTTTTTCAATCAGAATTGATAACATAGTCGATGAATAAATTAAAAAAGAATAAAAATACGCGTAATTTTAAGTAGATTATGTTTTATATGTATATATATATATATATATATATATATATACATATATATAATTTGGACACAGAAAAGATTGCAGACGATTAAAACTTAAATAAATGTCTTAGCTTCACCATATCGTAAGTTTATACTATGGGTGGGGATGATACATACCTTTGGACCAAAAAGTAACCCTGAATAGCTACAACACGAAACTGTATCGACCGATTTTCTTATAATTCGTTTTTTTGAATTGCGTCCTGTGGAAGTAATTTTAAAGACGTTATTCACGTCAACAAGTTACGGTAAAAGAGCCTCATGCTCGTTTCCTCGTCACATTTTACATCAACAGCGTGTAGCACAGGTAATGTTCTCTATATTGTATTGTTCTTATTTCTTTTAACAAGACGATATGATCGTTGTGCGTACACCATCAATATTGATGTGCAGACTTACCGCAGCGTGCTAGCACTCATTTATAATTCTGTTTATTGTATATCTGTCTATACCTACTGATATTCCAGTTACTATATTTTCCCTAAACTGTTAACAAAATCAGAATTTCATAAATTAAATACTACAGTATTTACTTTAGATGAACTATATTCAAATTACGAAATTTTAATTTGGTTAACAATTACACGAAATAGTCTAGGTTTAAATATGTAAAAAACAATTCAGAACAACTACTAAGGACAGTCGAGTAAGTTGTTAAAAAGTCATGTGATGCGAACTGTGTAGCTAATTACATTAGTAAAATGTGAGCACGAACTGTTCAGGTGGAGATACCACCAAGTACCAAGTACACATGTGTTGATCCAACTGTCAGACGACACCGTCGCGCGTCGCGCGTCGTACTGTAACACGCGACCGTACCGTGCTCCAGGATGCTGTTCATGTCGTCGGGGGTGCACTACCTGGGCAGCCTGCGCAGCTCCGACGTCATCTACTGCCCCATGCCGCTGTACCACTCGGCCGGCGGAGTCATCACCATGGGCATGGCCTTCATCTTCGGCTGCACCATCGCGCTGCGCACCAAGTTCTCCGCCTCCGCCTACTTCCCCGACTGCATCAAGTACAACGCCACTGTAAGTCACTACCTGCCGCTGCTCGAGTATACTGTATACACTTTACTTTATGACAGATAATGAGTTTTACTCTCGGGAAATATTATTCGTAACTTACGTTTGCTCATCGCAACTGAGCACCTATGACATTGTATGTACCTAATGCATGTTTATTATTAATTATATCGCTCTCTTTGTTCACAATGTTGCGTTATTGGGCGGATAATTTAAAATTATTTCACTTTTGTGTCGTTAAACCCTATAATGTGAAGCATAAATCAAAACACTGCAGAATTTAACTTGAATATGTAAAATTGAAAATGAAAAGTTCATCAGATCATATACATAATTATAAGACGGTAAATACACAACGCATACAGCGACCGGTGCCGTATGACGTATCTACCTAATAAGTAGGTACCTGCATTCATTAAAAGTGCTAATTATTATAAAAACAACTTCTTAACATATTACAAAATCAATAGAAAAAATGATTTGTGTTCTGTGATCTGTGACAGTAACTGAGCTCCGCTATTAGCCGCTTCTAACTTCAAGATATTTTTGCCAACATTTAAATGTGCCGCGACTGGACAAGCGGCTACTAACCTTATTTTTGTTATTTCTAGTTTTGTGATAAGTGTTTATTTTGATTAGATTTTTATTTTAGTTATATTTCTGTCTTTAATGTGGTCAATTTTAAAAGTCTGTCATTATACAAGGTTGATACAAGCGAGAGGCATTAAATTAAACCGCATATTTAGTGTATCAATTCCAGACCACACCACAAAAATCAGAGCAATCAGAGTATAAGAGTATAATAGTTTAGCCCCAGGATTTTTTAAAATTCTTTCTCACTTCGTACA
>LUGF01033549.1:40439-50559 GCA_001625245.1 Calycopis cecrops | reverse complement strand
TTACCCACCGCACGAAACGCGACAGCACAGCTGTCACTTCACGCCGGTCTCATGTAAGGTTTGTTTATGGCTTGAGGTAGACGAGCTGACTGCAACAACCCCATCGTCTTCTCTGGGCCACCACGAAACGCGTGCACAATTATCACATGAAGCAGCTGTATGTAAGGAGTATGTGTACAGTTACAATTGTATTATGTAGCTGAGTAGGGGTAGAGTATACATAGAGTTGATATCAGTAAAGCGACCATTCCAGCTGGCGCAGCCGCACGAGCCCGGCGTGTTCATCGGCAAGATCAAACCCAACAACCCGTCGCGAGCCTTCCTCGGCTACGTCGACAAGGACGCCTCCGAGAAGAAGATCGTGCGGGACGTCATGAGCCGCGGGGACTCCGCCTTCATCTCCGGTGAGCGGAGCTTGTGTTTGTACAGGGCCGCTCCCTGCCACGGAGCATTTCCGGACACTTTACGTTACCAGATGGGTAACCGAGACTAAAATATCTGAACAAAATTTTAAAAAAGGTTTTTGGATTATTATAGACAAAAAACGAATATTACTACTAAGTATTTCTTTCGGACAGAGTTTTCTATTCCAACATTCCATTTAAAGACTAGGCTTAAGTATTTAAATGATGGTGCTTTTGCATTATTTCTCGTGAATATCTACTTTGTGAGGACCCTTTGATTTTATATATTTTGTAAAACTCAATTGAAATGAGTAACGCGGCAAGACATTTTATAATATTTATGTTCTCAAAAAAAATTTAAAGAAATTGATAAATTCAAATTGTTTCGGTACATAACGACTAGGTACAGTAATTAGGTATGTGTAGTTGTGTAGGTCCGAGCGACATATACAGAGGGACTGGCGCTCGCCATTGAACTGCCGGCAGTAGGCAGGAGTCCATGTGGACAGGCTCCAGCAGCAGAGCTTCGAGAGCGACTCAGAGCAGCCACTCCAATTCTACGTAAACTGTTGCTGGCGCGATTCCATAAAATGTTTCTCTACCAAAAACAGAAGTGAAACCAAACACTTGAAAACAACCACTCGCTCTCTCTCTCTCTCTCTGCACTGTGCATGACAGCCTGGTGGTTGCAGGTGACATCCTGGTGGCGGACGAGCTCGGCTACCTGTTCTTCCGCGACCGCACGGGCGACACGTTCCGCTGGCGCGGGGAGAACGTCAGCACTACCGAGGTGGAGGCGACGATATCGCGCGTGGCCGACCAGAGGGACGCCGTTGTGTACGGAGTAGAGGTATATTTTAACACCCGACTTCATTAAAGGTCCTTTTCCTCCTTTAAAATCCAGAGTCAATCTCCACAAGCAGGTCGGTGCATTAGGTATATTAACCCGTGCCCACTACATTGTGCATCTAAAACTCAATCATATTAGAATAGATATAGTATACAAGGTTGATAAAAGCGAGAGACATTCAATTAAATTACATATTATACTGTAAGTGCCTACAGTTAATCCGAAACTAGTAAAAAAATAGTTTACAAATTGCGAAATTCTTCACGGCCAATCGTATGGATTGTTTTAGGGACTCCAAATTATGATGGTGTTTACAGCAAGCTGTACTTTCTAAAACTGACCATAAATCATAATCCAGCGATTTACCATTGGAGCTAGACGACGCACAGTCTTCAGCTCTGATGACTTCCAACCAGACTGCGTGGACCGAGCTTTAAGACCCGGAGCCGAGTTTTGCTGGATGGACCATACTTGGTTATTGACCATGGTGTTATTAAGGAGCTTAACTACCTTCTCAAGAATGGTATCTTGATACACTTGTGCCGATGTTTTCCTTCATGGCTAACACCCCACCAAACCATCAATAAAGTCCATTAATGCCCACGTTGCAGTTTGCACTCTGTCGACTAACTGGGAAGCTTCCTTAGAACTTTGAGCATAAATACGGTCATTTTGTTTGTTAAAATGTCGCTCAATTGTAAAAAATTAAAACAACATTTTCCTTTGCGTACCGCTTCAGTAGTTATTTCCAATTTACCATCACTCAAGGAATGACCGGTGCGTCTCTTATAGGCTACAAGTCCTAAGTCACCTCTTAAAATACGCGACATGGTTCTAGGTGCTATCTTTATTCCTTCTTTCTTCTATTCTTCGAATTCTTCCTTTCCTTTACTGCTTTGACCACCTCGTGCGAACACTCCGTGGACGGCCAGATCTTTCTCTGTCAAAGTGAAAATTGAGGAAGTATCATAATTGTACCTATTGATAGCCCGGTACACAAACATTTGACTAATACCAAGTGTATGGAGAGTTTTAAAAAATGCATTTAGCTGCATACCTACTTTGTGTAATGCAATCACAGCGATTTTGTTCTCTTTATCACACCGCTCCATTTTAATATCGCAAACCATTTTGCATTGGCGCGAAATTGAGAAAATTAATGAACAATCGTATAAAATGACAGATTCCAAATTCAAATGATATATTTTTTTATTTTTAATTGTAACAGCATTTATGGCCAGACTAAGTTTATACTTATTATGATCGGTGTAGGTGAAATAATATAGATATAGATAGATTTATAGCTAATATTTTACAGATACCCAATACTGAAGGACGTGCTGGCATGTGCGGTATAGTCGATGCCGATGACACTTTAGACTTGGACAAACTGGCCAAGGACATGGAAAAGGATCTGCCCAAATACTCGCGACCAGTCTTCATAAGAGTCATGAAAAGCATGGATATGACAGGTATATGGAATTTATTTGCTTGCAAATTTTCATAAAATTTAATAATTAGTATTAGGGGTTTAGACAGCAATTTCATACTTTAACCCCTAGTATAATATGTTCTAATAATGTAAAAATAATTCTGACAGTTAAGAGTACCGACTCTACGATCACACAATTATTTTGCCTGTTTTTTCAATAATTCTAAGTTTATATCTTCTCTATTTCAGCTACGTTTAAATTAAGAAAAGTGGACTTACAGAAAGATGGGTTCAACCCGGCGGCAACCACAGACCGCCTCTACTACTTTGACATGAAGCTAAACAAATACATCAGCCTGGGACCAGAAGAGTACGACAAAATCATATCAGGGCAAATAAGACTGTGATTACTTTATTAGATGCTATTTTAAGAGTTAGGTGTAATATAAACTAATTACGTAGTACCTTCGTGTGACGTACCTACAAGTAGATAGATGATAATATATCACTGGCAGATGAAAACTGTTAAACGGATTCTGATGTACCCAGGTGTAGACAATATTCTGCTCAATTTGTTCACCTGCGGTCCAGTAAGAGTCATTTTCATTATACTTACTTATGTTTTAAATAATCTAAGCCATTGATTTCTTGAACTTACGTAAGGCAACATCATACACGATAAGTGACTACTTATCAGATTAAGTATAGGTACCTGCGACCTGTCGCGACTTATTTAGATATTCAATTTCAAATAAAAACTGCATGGGTTTTGAGAATGAGACAGACCCTTACCTAGCTGCCTACTTATCCTAGTATACATGTAGGATGTAAATCCGCAGCCAGTGTGTACTGTGTATACACACATCGCTATCTTGGGTGTTAAGTGTTGGGTGTTGACCACCTTAACTAGCAATTTTTGACATAAGAAAGTCACTAATTGCAAAGAGTAACATTGATTTACTTTTATATTTATTTGTACTATATTTTTCATCTGTATATTGCTACTCTTTATTTTGGTATATTTATTATTTTTCATAACGATAACAATAGGCCTAAAAACCCTGTTTACTTAGATAAAGAATACTATACATTATCTAAGCCTGTTTATGACAGATAGATCATGTACTATTTCGGAACACGTCTCTGCGTAGTCTTCTATGCTATGCAGTTTATCATCGAAATAAGCTGTATGCTTGAAAGTAAGGATAAAAAGTATGATAATTAAAGTAACGGCTAAATAATCACAATTCATGTTCTATAAATATCATAAAATTGAGGAATTGCTGACTGAATGTGAAAAGAGGGGCAAGGTATCTTGTAACTTTAAAGTAAAGTAAAAAATGTAATTTTTATTTATTTTAATTTGGTTTAAATATAAAAGTGGTTGATATTTATTTTCTCTTCAACTTCATTTTCACCTAATATAATATTTAGGGTCTGGACTCCGGAGTAATAAAATGCGATTACAGATTGGACGTCGGGGTTGTGAACGAAACAGTATTATACATATATATTATGTACATTTATAATAAAACACTGTAACACAAGTCCCTACGGTACTTAGCACAGGGCTAGGCTAACAAAGTGTATAAAGTCCACAAATATTATTATAGTTAAAGTTGTTCTTATAGTTGTATATCGAGTTCTGTGATGTTTACAACAGCACGACTGTTGTGTTTTATACAAATGTTTTAGTACAAAAAATAAAAGGGAGTGAGAAACGCTGGTTTTCTTTTTTTACCTCATAGCAGTTTTCATAAAACCTGTGCGATACAAGCGTGGGATGTGCGTCTCTTATATACATAGGTATATGGTGTCTACTCACTGTTGACTGCGGTATGTTGTGAAACAATTTCCCTTCGTTAAGTACAAACACCCTGTCGACATTTGAAATCGCTATAAAATAAAAGATTCGCATTGAAACCCGATGGATGTTAGGTACTTTCGCAAACTCTCGCTACCAACACACTATTTAAATACACAGATCTAAATTGACCGTAGCCCGCAAGAAATGCTTTTGAAAGTGTTAGTGCCATAGCCGGTTTCGTCGTTTAGTGAAATTTATGAGTTTCCGGTGTCCCATTGATGGTGAGGAGGAAAGGAGGGCAACATGATTGTGTAATAATTACCTACGCGTATGTTTATGGCTCTGACGGCTCATTTTCCTCATATACTTTACAAAGGTCAAGTAACAGTAAAAAATAATAATACTTAAAAAAAAATAATAAGCCTGTCCCTCGGAAGGTTCCAAAATGATCCGTCAAAAGCGCGGTCGGTCCATCACCGACCCAGAACCTGATCTTGCAGCCCGACGAGAACTCGACTGTTTATTAATATAATAACCAACTACCCATTGTTTTATTAACATTTTCACTAAATACCAGTACCTAGTCCGTTGCGGCAAGACTTGATAAATAACGGGTAGTATTTAAACGAGTGACTGTAAAAAATAAAAGTCCTGGCCGCTCAAGTAACGATACCTAAGATTATAAAATATAAGGGTTAAAGGCTTAAAACTGCACATTTTGAATATGAGAATACAAAAAACTGCATACCTCTAGAATTGTTGTAAAAAATGTTTGAAAATTGATGCATAAGGGCATACAGAAAATGCGTAGGTATATCTTAGTTAATAATGTCTATTTTGAAAATCTCAAGGTATAGAAAAACTGCACATTAATACTTGTTTGAGACTTTCGTGTTTATTACACATATTGTGATTAGTTTACGGGTTTTAACACGGTAAAAATTAAAGGCCAAAATATATACCTTTGCCCGACGTTTCGACTGGGTTACACCAGCCATGGTCCCGAGCCGACTGATGTGAAGTTATGACAGCTGTTGTGACGTTAAGTTGACGCAAACAACTACCCCCATTATAAATGAGAAATAGGTGCATCCACCCTCACTTTGTCCGATTTATGTTAAATGTTAAAAACACCGCGGCACACACAACTCACTGTATCCGCAGATTGATCCGATGGTAGATCCCGAGGCTTGATTTTGTCGATCACTGGGTTCCATGATGCGAATAATTTAATATTATATTTTGGCCTTTAATTTTTACCGTGTTAAAACCCGTAAAGTAATTACAAAACTGCACATTAATCAAAAAAAACTGCACACCCCACAAATTTTTGCTAGTGATCCACTATTTTGCAAAAAAACAGAAAAATCAACTTCTGGAATCAATTTATTGTTTTTGACAACACGGTACTTGATGACTGAGTCCATGGTGACCCGGACTTGTGACCGTGGATTTGCAAATCACAAGTCATGTGTGGCCAAGCCATAAATTGTTAAAAAAATAAATATCATATGAAATGTACTGTCATTGTGACTACGATAATGAAAATCAATAATTAAGTTTTACTTCACTTGTGTGGTGGCCACACACTTTTTTCAGAATACTTTACTAGCCCTATCAAACGCCAAATTAGGTAATGTCTTTAAAGTTTGCTATCTGTCATTGTTCATTTTTAGCCATCCATAGCCTCTTTTTAAAAAATAACTAGGTATTTGTATTGTGTTATTTAATTTTTGGTAATGTTATTTGATTTATTCATTTTATGACCAAAAATTAATCGGCTGCCCCTTTAGGCATTTCTGGACCTGAATGACTTAGAGGTCGTCAAGAAAATACCTTATTTATTAAAAGTCTTTGGTGTTGCAGAATTCTGCGGGCTTCGGTGGTCACATACCATCAGAGACGCGACTGCGGATTTGCCTGCTGTACTGTAAAAACCTTTTGATCCGTTCCAGACATTTGCAGGCGCTCCCGTCTTGTAAATAGCTAAAATTTGATTGGCCCATTAACTTTATTTATCGCCTTTCTGAAGAGATTTAATCTGTAATTATTTACTGCTTATATAACTTAAAGCATATAACCTACAAGAGTCGGCAAAGCTGGAAGTTCCTCTCTGCTGAAGTACATTGCCCATATGTCCATACACGTTTAATAAAACTAGTTGACGTTCGACTGTCCGCCATTTCGTATCGCTACCTATCGTGAATGAATGCTCCCGGAAAATGGTCAATTGTGCAGTTTGTTTTTGTGAAAGGCGATCCGCTACTTCAAATCTTGGAGACAGTGGCGTAACTACAGGGTGGCAAGTCGACAAAATGCCACGGGCCCCCAGCCGGAAGGGGCCCCCGGAGAGGAGAATCTCAAATAAAAAAAAAAAGCTTTATGTTGGGAGGCCCATCCGATGAATTTACCACGGGCCTCGAGCAGTATAGTTACGCCACTGCTTGTAGATACCGTGTTTCTTATCATATTTAAATACAAATAGGACAAAAAAATATTATAATTATGCTAAATCTTAAAATAATTTATAGACATTAGACACTTTTATTGTGAATATTCGTGGTAGCTCTGAACGTAGTACAGGGGTAGTGACGGGACAATATGATTGTACGATTCGTGAAAAGTTCTGTATACTTATTCATTTTAATTTTTACTTTATAATATTTGATTTTTAACTCCAGAACACGTTTAATTACAGGAAAAATAGTTACACAGAAAACGGAGATAATTTGTCATTAAATTATTTCCTATTTCTGTGTAACTATTTTTCCTATAATTAAACGTGTTCTGCAGTATATACATATATAGTAAAAATCAAAAATTATAAAGTAAAAATTAAAATGAATAAACAGAACTTTTCACAAATCGTACAATCATCAATTACGACGAATTTAATGATATTTGATTAAAACAGATATCTTGGTATGCGAAAAATTTATGCTTTAATAGATATTCTTTATAAATAGTATGAAAAATATAAAATGATAAATTCTTTCATTTAGTGAGGGGGTTAAACTGCATTTATACTTTTATATTCTTTTCATATAAATTATATTAAAAGTAAAGTTTATTGAAGAAATTAACTTTAAGTATGTACCTATTAACAGGGCTGGGTAGCATTTGAACTACCGATATGCATTTATCAATAGAAATACATACATATTTATGATTTATATTATGTTATTGGGTATTTCCAAAGAAACTAATAATTTGTTCGTCATATTTCAAATTATGACACTGAAGTTTTTGTAGTTAGTAATTCAAATACAATGTTAACATTTTAAACTTTAATAAGTAGGTACTACTCGTATGACATATACTTGAGTATTCCTTGTATACTATTAGATTGATTTTACCAAATAAAAACCTTATTATACATATTATTCTAAAATAATTTTTATATAAAGATTATTCTATAATAATTTTACCGTATTAAAATTATATTTATGTTAACATACCTATTTAATTTTATAAAAAATAACGAATTGGGAACGGCAACAGTTCGTTCATTCTTAACTTTCTTAATATCACTTAATGCAAGTACTACAGCACTATGTAATTTTATTTAAAAAAAACGAATTGGGAACGGCAACAGTTCGTTCATTCTTAATTTACTTAATATCACTTAATGCAAGTTTCACATCACTATTTAATTTTATTTAAAAAAACGAATTGGGAACGGCAACAGTTCGTTCATTCTTAACTTACATAATATCACTTAATGCAAGTATCACATCACTATGTAATTTTGTAATTTTATTTAAAAAAACGAATTGGAAACAGCAACAGTTCGTTCATTCTTAATTACTTAATATCACTTAATGCAAGTTTCACATCACTATGTAATTTTATTTAAAAAAACGAATTGGGAACAGCAACAGTTCGTTCTTTCTTAATTACTTAATATCACTTAATGCAAGTTTCACATCACTATGTAATTTTATTTAAAAAAAACGAATTGGGAACGGCAACAGTTCGTTCATTCTTAATTACTTAATATCACTTAATGCAAGTTTCACATCACTATTTAATTTTATTTACAAAAACGAATTGGGAACGGCAACAGTTCGTTCATTCTTAACTTACTTAATATCACTTAATGCAAGTTTCACATCACTATGTAATTTTATTTAAAAAAACGAATTGGGAACGGCAACAGTTCGTTCATTCTTAATTACTTAATATCGCTTAATGCAAGTTTCACATCACTATTTAATTTTATTTACAAAAACGAATTGGGAACGGCAACAGTTCGTTCATTCTTAACTTGCTTAATATCACTTAATGCAAGTTTCACATCACTATTAAATTTTATTTAAAAAAACGAATTGGGAACGGCAACAGTTCGTTCATTCTTAATTTCTTAATATCACTTAATGCAAGTTTCACATCACTATTTAATTTTATTTAAAAAAACGAATTGGGTACGGCAACTGTTCGTTCATTCTTCACTTTCTTAATATCACTTTATGCAAGTATCACATCACAATTTTTTGTCTAAATGTGCGAGTTGTTGACAAAATGTAATAGCGTGCTATAGGGAACGTGCACGAAACATAGAGACATCACGGGTAAACATAGAGTGTTCCGAGGAAATGTTCGGATTGATACCCGCAGCTGAATTCCATTATAGGACTTCGCGCCATCCGAAGTCCACTACTATATGTAAGTGCAATGTCATCCCGCGCACCATTTCAATTTGAAATCAGCTGCCCCCCTTGGTATTTCCGGACCGTTGCGACCTAGGGATCTTCAAGAAAAGAGCTTATTCTTTCCTCAAAGGTCGGCGGCAACCAGCGCCGGATTAAGCTCAGGCGGGGCGCGGGGCTGGGAGTAAAACAGGGGCCCCTAATGGGCACAAAAATTATTGTCATAATATAATATCATAAAAAGAATAGTATAATTACTTGTATTTTGAGTACCAAAAAAAATGCATATTCTTAATGCCCGCAACTATACTTAAGTTCAGAAAGTTACAAACTCGTTAACGGCTTTTGATGTATTTTGTGTAGCTTAGAACTTTTCCCTGCTAAGAAGTAGTCCAAATTTTGGAAATTTTGGAGAATAGCGATAATGCAAAACTTCAAGTTCTAATAACGATCATGATAATGATTTTCTCCAGGAGAAAAAGATCACGCCAACGCCAAGGCCATTTTAGTTACCTAGCGACAGCTACTATCGATTTCAGAGTCGCGGGGAGAGGGAGCTGTCGGTCCGTTAGACCATTATAATAATAGTTAAATTAGTTATTATACTCTCTCTCATATCGGGGTGCATGTCTTTCAACCGAGAGAGAGATAGATACCCCTTTCGACCCCAAGCTGCCCGATGAAAAATCATAGCAATCAGAGAAAGTGATAGGTATTGGACTTCTCTTCGTTTCCGCAGCATTCATTCACGTCCGAAATGAACTCCCCAGAAGATGCTGCCACCATGTCGTGGTTGGTTGGCTTGCGTGTCTTATCTCTATGATCCCTAAGGGTATGCAGGGCAGGGCTAGTTATACCGGACAGACTTGGTGAGAGCGGCCAGACTAAGAGCAGCTTGACTCGGGGTACTCCCCCGTCCCTCTGAATCAGCAGAGGGCGGCGTGGATTGAAATGAGTAGCGGGTCCGATTTGGCCAGG
>LUGF01033549.1:22274-36717 GCA_001625245.1 Calycopis cecrops | reverse complement strand
ATTTATAAAGAAATTAAAATATATTTACATTTTACATTATGTTATTCATTGTAGCCACTAGCTACTGTAGTTACTGTGAATTAAATACTGTACACTATTGTGTATTTTACTGAGCAATTATTACCTAGGTATATATTATATTATTACCTATATATCCATCCACCCATAAATATTACAATATTGTCGCTTCTATAGCTAAACCGCATATTCTATGATTTATTAGTAATTCAAGGACAAAACTCTACAAAATATAACTATCTCTTGCTTTTACATGCGTTCCGCATTATCTATTGCAGTCGAAGTTAAAGTTTACTATTATATATGTTTATTTATATATTATTAAAGTTTAAATTTGATTTGTCATTTTAAATTTAACAAGATTTGTCATTTTGTAGACAACGGAACAATATTTGAACGCCACTTACTATTAACGTAGCATATCTATTCTTTTGTAATATCAGCGCGCAGAGTTATCTTGCGAGCACTCTACTCCGTACTCCGTACTTGTCAGTTGTCACTTGTCACTTATTTCTTTAAAGACATTAAGTTATTTGACACTAGGGATGTTCATGTAAAAAAAATATCGATATTTTTTTCGATATAATATATCGTATCGTTATATCGATACTTTGCGATATATCGTCCAAATATATCGATATTTTCGATATATCGTAAGTAATTTGTTTTTTTATGGTTTAGGGGGCAAACGAGCTGGAGGTATTTTCAAGAGTACCGACGCCCACAGACATCCGCATATAGGCTATACAGATGCGCTGCCCACCTTTCTCCTCTCCCCTCCGAAGGCCACTTACACACCGTCACTTTAAGTCAGTATCGTGTAAGCGAAGAGGTACCTCCCCTGTCGTGTCGGCCCAATTAGACTGCATGGAAGCATGTAGTGTGACACTATCTGTTAAACTTACCGCGTCTGTGTAGTACAACTATTATTTATTTTGCACTGAAAACAAAGCGAGTAACGACAAGTAGAAAGCGCGAAGCGAGCAACCACAGAGTATAGACAAAGATTGTACAGAATACATTAATACAGATTATTATGATTATGAGAGAATATTTAGTATCTTTGTCGTTGCGTTCCGTTATTGTGAAACTAATATAAAAATGGATTGGAATGTTATTTTAATTTCATCCGATATTTCGTATATCGGATGAAATATATCGATATAAATATCGATACTCAGTGATTCGATAATATCGGGTTAAAGCGATATATCGCGTACATATATCGATATTTTATGAAATATCGATATATATCGTGCACTCCTATTTGACACTAACAAAAATATACTACGAATTATAGTCAACATATTAAACGTAGACAGAGAATAGAAATTATAATAAGATAATAATAAACCGTTTACAAGTCTATTTTATATAAAAAAAATGTATACCTACTTATTGTAAAATTTGCGAAATAAAGTAGCAATTATTTGTTAACGTCAAAAACGTTTTGTGAATGTGATCGGTTGAAACTCAGGTGACGTCACTGGAAAGTAAACTCTAGCCGAACTGCCTAGTGTTTATACTTTTGTCGCGTTTTTAGCCGCGAGTGTAATATTTCAAACTTTTACATCATTTTTTGGTGTTAATACTGCTTATTTTTTAACAAGCCATAAAGTATGAAATAAAAAAAAAACAAAAAATTGTCAAATACCTGTGTCAAATAAATTGTGATTTGAAGTCGTAGTTTGAAGTCGTAGACAGAGTTTCCTCTGTCTACGTTTGAAGTAGACTTCTTTATGATCCGTTTTTTAATTTGTGAGACTAAATTGACAGGATCGATGTAGATCCAAAAAGTTAGCCCCACATCGTTGTATGTACATTTTTATAAATTTGCGATATAAGTTGAGCGCCATCTATAACATAATTGAGTACTAGACGTTACCAAGTTTACGCTAGTACGATACAAGATGGTACTGAAATGTCAGCGAAGGATCTTAAATGGATGAAAAATTGTTTAACTATTAATTATAAATAATTAAAAGTCGAACTGACGGTTTCAATGATCGAACAATGTCGAACTAACTACTAACTACGATTGAATTTAAAATTGCTTTAAAAATTAGTTTTTTTTTAATGTGGGGCTAACTTGAGGCTTTTCTATTTTCGGATATCAATAACCAAGTGCGAGTCGGACTCGCGCACGAAGGGTTCCGTACCATTATCTACTTACACTAGGTACTACTACACTGTATAATAAGACGAAAAAATTCGAAAAAATCATTTTTGTTGTATGGGAGCCCCTCTTAAATATTTGTTTTATTTTAATTTAATTAATGTTTTTCAAAAACAATATATAACTTAATATTCTGTGCTTATTTCAAGTGTCTACCTGTTGCCGTTGTCAACATCGAGCAAAAATGGGGGCCCCCTTAAATATTAATATTATTTAATTTTTTAGTATTTGTTGTTATAGCGGCAACAGAAATACACCATCTGTGAAAATTCCAACTGTCTAACTATTATAGTTCATAACATACAGCCTGGTGACAGACGAACGGACGGAGGGACGGACGGACGGACATCGGAGCCTTAGTAATAGGATCCTGTTTTTACACTTTGGGTACGGAACCCTAAAAATTGACCAACAATTAGGTTGTATTTATGATCGAACAATAAAATTCACTGAACGAACAAACGATAACAACTAACAGTTATATAATTGTTTATTAATTTAGGCGATAAAACGCAAAATATCAATTATGGGGGGCTATCTTTTTTTTTTTTTTTTTAGATAGAATATACGCTAAGTGACTGAAGGTCAGTGCAGCTTCATCGATATGAGAGGTGAACTCACCTCAACCTCTGTAAATTGTGGTCGATAGGGGGACAGACCCCCCCTTCTTTCCCAGACGAATGGGAGAAGGTAAACCGGACTTATTGCGATTAATAGGTTATGCTATTATTATCATGGCCGAGGACAACGGGTGTCCTCAACTCCCCACCTCTGACGAAGGGAAGTGGCCGACACGGGTCATGAGCTTGAAAGGGCTATCTTGAGCATGAAAAGTTGTTTTACTGATTACAAATAAATAAAAGTCGAACTAACGATTATAATGATCGAACAATGTCTAACTAACGACGAACATTGATTATAAAATTTCACAAAAACTGATTAAAAAATGATTAAGTGGGGCTAACTTGAGGGAGCCGATCGATGTTGCTAGTTTTTTGTGATTCATAAATAGAGTTAATATGCCACTATCGGAAAAACAATAATCGTTTTTTTATGTCATCTACACAGAAACGTGTTATATAAAGAGAATTAATACAATATCATTATGGTATATAAATTTATAAATTTAAAAAACTGTAACCCGCATATTTTAGTATTAGTTGTTGGTAATTCCGAAAAGATTTCGTACTTTAATTTTAATTTAATCGTCATTTCCTGCGACACATTCTTAACAAAATGGCGTCCAATATGATTTCTAATAAATTTATGGTTGCAGTACAAGAAAATAATTAATATGTTTTCAAAAATCGTCAATAATTTACGTTTTATTGAAATCGGTGTAATAGGTCTGCACCACACAAACACGCTGGTATCATTATTTATAAATTTGACAATCTATACCTGTCAATTTAGTCTGTGATCTTTATAGTGTATTCTAAGTGTATTCTCTGTCTACGTTTAGTATGCTTTTTGTCCTTTGACTACTGAGCTAGGTGGTCTGTGTCATAGTTATTACAATTACTTGGTATATTAAACTGAGAGTCTATATAGTGCTATATAGTTTGTGTGAGAGTCTGCGTGGTAGTCTGTGAGAAACTGAATGTTGTTCTAGATGTTTAGTGCTTGCCTTTAAGAAATTTTAATGTTTAAAGTGTTTTGAGAAGTTATCAGTATTAATTTAATCCAATAATTTTCGAATCTTTTTAGACCACTAAGGAAAAATATTTATTACATTCACGCGTGAATATTTTAAAAATACAGCATATTGTTTTGGTGAAAAAAGAGTATCAACTAATAAAGTTGTATTTTGTAATAAAAGTCCATCATCATCGCCATCGTGTGTCGAAGAATTTTTCGGTTTCTAAGTCGGCGCTTTTCTAAGCACAACAAATTTGTCATGATGCTTGAGGTGTTGGGTGCATTTGCAGCAGTGGTAGTGATATCCGTGTACTTGGGCCCGTTAAGGACAATCTGTATGCTGCTGTGTTGCGTAGTGTATTATATTTTGGAATGTAAACGAAGATGGCTTTATGTGGCTATTAAGACGGCACCACGAGATCTCAGGTAACTATGAGTTATAAAGAGTTCAACATATCAAGTAGTGTTACTTATGTGGTTAAGTCCCAGCGGCTTTGTATCCTTCGGTCGTGCTTATAAGTTGTATAAAATATATACCTATACCAGTGCAAACAAAACAAACAATAGGGATGGCTGAAAGAATGCTTAACTGTGAATAGACGATGATTCTATGGGTTTGTTTTAGAACCAAAGCAAATGAGTTTGGATTAATCCACAGCACCAATAATGAAAAAAATTCATTGTAATGTTAATTATAAAAAAGTTTGAACTTAAATATTTATTTGTATTTGTTCCATTTGGATTGTAGTAACACATGGCCTTGATCAGCTGATATTCCACGGTGCCGCCATTGTCCAGACAGTATTACCATAGTAAAAGAAAAATAGTAAGCTATCTAAGCCCAATCGGCGACTTAAATACCTACTCTTGCCTTGACGCCTAGGGTTGATATTTTCATTTTTTTTGTGTGGTTTTGATAAGTATACTTTTTTTGTATGTGCCTACTGAAATTAAGTTTACAAAAATCAGAAGTACCTAACCCTTTTGTTATTTGTAATTTTTTTTTTATAATAGTAGTGCAACGCTGTACTTCTCGCTCGCACAAAAGTGTCGTAATTTAACAACAGTCTCGCGCGGTGTGTAAGTAGCCGGTGGCCCATTGAGGTAGGAGGAATAATGGTTCATAGAGGTGGGAGGAGAAAGCAGGGCTGTGCAACTACTAATGAGTTGCGCGGATGTCAATGGGCGTCAGTAGTAATGAAATTGGTACCAACTGCTCCTCTGCTCTCGTATACTATAAAAAACCTCCCGCCACCACTTCCAAACATTGCTACTAAATATACTATTTAGAGCTTCTAAAAAGTACACATGTTAATGGCCCAAAAACAAATATTCTAAATACACAAATGTGTAAGAGTATTTATTAATATATGAATATAATGTGATAAAGGCTAGCTCCTGCGAGATGTACACTTCACACATGTACACATACAAACACATACACATACATACATATTACATAATTACATATACATGAACATAAACACACACAAACATACATGCACTTTTAGATTATATAATGGTCTAAATATTCTACTTCTTTTTTTTAATGCTACTGCTACCATCAGAATAAAGAAAACTACCAAACCACCATAACATGATTATGATCGTCCTGAAAATCTCAATCCTAACAGAAGCAAAGGACTTACCTTTTTGTGGGATGCGCTGCTGCCTCTATAAGTGTTGTCTTTTGTATACTCCTTACCTTAATAATTATATTTTGTGTTTTATTTTTGTAGATAATTTGTGAACTTGTTATTTTTTCAATCATATTTGTTAATTTTTTTTTATTATCATTTATGTCACTATTATCTATATAACTACTACACTTTGTTATGTAGCTTTCTTTTGTTTTTGTGTTCATGCAGTTTGTCCCTGCATAGAGATTTATTTATTTATCCCCTCAATTATTTATTTATTTATATAAATGACAGATTCCAAATTCAAATGTAATATTTTTTTATTTTTCATTATAACAGTATTTATGGCCAGACTAAGTATAGGATATAAAGATTATACAATAACTGCGAAAAAAAAATCTTCTCTTGAAAATGGTTAGGTAACTTTAGTTACGAATGTGGACGAAGGGACAATAAAATAGCTTGGTTTTTATTTAAATTTGAAAAATTGTAGTATGTATTAATGCTAAATATTTAATATTGGAGTATTATTTAGTTTTTTCATATGGAGCTCTATGAGGAAGGGAGGCGTAAGTCCGGCAGTGGATGTGCCCTGGCTGGTGATGATGATGATGGTGATTCAATATTATCTTATTATTAAAAAAATTAATGCCATCTCTATTAAATGATTAATTTTATATTATTGATGATATTGTAAGGCAAAAAAAAAGTAATAGATGGCTCCCCCTCGAAGATGCTGCCACCCTGTAGTGGTGCGGGGGTTTTCTAAGACTACCCATAACGGACAGGCTTGAGGGAAGAGGCCAGACTAAGAGGTGGTTGGTGGCGTGCTCCATCGGAGTATGGGGTCCAGGCATCAGGACAGGCAGAATGGGAACCTGATCCTATGGCACAGTTCTGACGGAGGATGAGAAGTGTCTTTTCGCCAAGGCCAGCCTGTCGTTGGAGGGATCTTATAGATTGCGGAGCCATGACCCTTCAATTATAGCGACTGAAGGCACATGCAGGGGTTTAGTTGTTATTGCATTAAGTGTGGAGTCCCACATAGGGCTAACAGGCTCCTAGGTATTTTATGTAAAAGTATTCCCCAGCATCAACAATAAAAAAAGCTAGTTACTAGTTCAAGAAGCAAATCTACTAGTTGTTGTTGTAGAGCCACTTTATAAATACCTAACAATTATTGAGGTGAAACATGAAATAATTTATTGATGATGTTAATGCAATATTATGTTTTAGGGCTTTATATGGCTACTTCAAAATTATGTGGATGAGCAATGGGCTGGCGACAAAGAATTATTCTATACCAGATGCATTTCATGAAACTGTTGAGAAACATCCTAATAAAGCATGTTTCCTGTTTAAGGATGAACTTTGGACATTTAAGGAGGTTTGTGTCGTTACTTCATTATATAAGTCTGAATTCATTGACTTTTGATCTTTTACAAAACTATTTACTATTCAATGATAGCTATTTAAGTTACATATCATTACATATATATATATACTACAATATCAAATCCTATTTAGATTTACAAAGATAATCTTATTAATATTATAAATGCGAGAGTTTGTATGTTTGTTTGTTACTTCTTCACGCAAAAACTGCTGAACAGATTTTCATGAAATTTGGCACACACATAGAGGGTAACTTGGATTAACACATAGGATAGTTTTTATCCCAAAACATGTTCCTATGGGATGATGTTCCACGATATCGAAATTTACGCGGGGGAATCCGCGGGGCGCAGCTAGTCTAATTATATTTTATCTTTATTTTTATATTTGTAATAAATTGTAAGGACTATGTCAAAAATAACGTATACACACCTGATATTAACATGCAAGTGTAAACATGACATTAAAGCAGTTGTGTGATGATGTGTCTAATGCCCGATTTACACGTATTAAGTAGTTAAGTAGTTAACTAAATTTTAACTAAATTTTAAGTACTTAATTGCATGTAAACAGATAATTTAGTAGCAAGTTGCAACTAAATTATCTGTTTACATGCAATTAAGTACTTAAAATTTAGTTAAAATTTAGTTAACTACTTAACTACTTAATACGTGTAAATCGGGCATAACTATAAAGTAAAATATAAATATCAAATTGAGCAAGTGGCAAGTTCTGTGGGCAGTCCAGAGTGTGTCTGACAAGTTGAGAGAAAAAATATTCTGATTTGTGTTAGGGTATCTGGGACAAAACATTTGATGAATTTGACATCATGAGTCACTTAAAACTTTAAACAACAGTAGGTAATGTACTATACAGCATAATTATAGCTCACATTCTTGGGCTGATTATTATAAAAGTAATATCTTGATTGTAAATGAACTTTCTAAAGATGTCATAGGTATGTCCATTGTCCAATTAGCATAGCTACATCAGTATGACTATTTTTTATGTTTGAAAAATCAACATTCAAAGAACATCAGTGGAAACTAGACAAAGTAGTTTATACCTTGACATTAATCCTTACCATAATGATCTATATTATCACATCATAATCTAGATTATATCATCATAATATGTGGAATGTTAATGATTTTTTGATTTATTGTATTATTGTGGTAGCTCCAAAGGGACAATTCGAATTCGATTTCGGTACATTGTAACAATATATATAAAACAAACAATAAACCAAAAACTACAATAAAGTTTGCACAAGTCAGAAACAAGTCACTTCACTATCACTTACATTAACATCTACATGTCTTAGATCATTTAGTAAATGTACATTGTGACTTTTAACTGTGTATAAATAATAAAATATTGCGAAACCGCGTCTGTTACATTTCGTGGGTTGGTAAAACTTGACAGGCCGTCATGATTTTTATGACGATGTTATTCCCTTAGCACACAGTGAGGGGTATATAATATAAACAAGGCAAGAGCAGTGTGTACCCGGCCCGCTCCGCCACAAGGAGGGACCTCCACTGAGCTGAACTGAGCAAATCCAATGTTTAGGTGGAAGACTACAGCCTACGCGTGAGTGCGGTGATGAGGCGGCTGGGCGTTAAGAAGGGCGACGTGGTGGGGCTGCTGGTGAGCAACTCCCCGCAGCTGCCCGCCATATGGCTGGGTAACGCTCGCCTCGGCGCCATCACGCCACTCATCAACACGAACCAGCGAGGCAGCGCCCTCGTTCATTCTATTAATGTGGCCAAATGTAGTGTGCTGGTTGTTTCCGAGGAATATGAAGCAGGTACGTGTTGGTATTCAGTTCACGTTAGCAATGTTGAGATAAGTCGAAGCAGGTCTGGTTGTATTCGACGTTGAATGACACGGATGTCGAACTCCATTGCTGTCTCGGCTCTCGCACTGCGGTCTCCACGTGCCGCGGCCGGGAGAATGTTCCGCTGTTCTCCTCCTCGTGTTACATTCTACTTTCTTAGATAAGTGGGTAGATACTTTGTCTTATTGAGGGCGGTACCCCAAATGACCTTTGTGTGTTTATCGCTGTGGAAACACGCAGGCCAGCGAACCCACTCGTATATTTTTATTTGTATTATAAATTGTGGAATTAGTTAAAGTTATGTGTGGTGTGTGGTAGTGGTGAATATAAATGAAAGCGCGACTTTGAAGTTGGAGTTTTAAAACGCGCTTACCCATTCAGCCCCCTAGGTATATAAATACATAATGAAGTACCTACAAGGTAGTTATGACGCAATGTGTATCCAAGAACCAAGTCGTGCCGCGTGTTTTGTTACACCCAATATTTAAATAACGATTTAAATATTTAAACTAAAGTGTACGTTAATTTTTAGCCGTCAAAGAGGTGTCGAGCGAATTGAGTCCTTCTATAAGGCTCCTGAGGTTGAACCACCGGCGCCTGGGGCGCGCGGACTCGGGGCAGGCCAGCGGGGACTCGGCGCAGGAGCTGTCGGAGCTGCTGGAGGCGGCGGCGCCGGACGCCTGGCGCCTGGCGGACGGCGACGGCTTCTCCGGCAAGCTGCTGTACATCTACACGTCCGGCACCACCGGCCTGCCCAAGGCCGCCGTCATCAGTAACTCGAGGTGACGCTCTACGCTCACACGGTAGTCGGTCGCGACGTCCGGGTCGGTCCGGTCGCATGCACTTGTCATACGCCTACAACCATTTCATTTTGGAACACTAACAACTTGTAATACAAATTAGGAAATAAGTTTGAAAAGAAAAAACACCGGCCAAGTGCGAGTCGGACTCGCACACCGAGGGTTCTGTAACAATGGAAGACATTGTTTACCAGAAACTAAAATAACTTGGTTTTTCATAGCGTCTGTATGAACTACAAAGTTGTATTTGCGTTTTTTGAATGTGTTAATTTCTGAAAAACCATTAATGATATCTCGCTCAAACCCATTTTCGTTGATAGTTTTCATTGAGATCTACAGCATATATATGTTTAGATTTCTCACTCTCTTATTTTAAAAGTTAGAGGGGACGACGACGACACTCATTTTTCCACTTTGGAAGCGTCTATCTTTCAAACGATTAATTTTGACGAAAAATGGTTTTAGTAACCTTAATGACATTTTTAAAGACCTATTCACAGACATCACTCACGATGAAAAAAAAATTCTAGATTCAGTTCTATGTATGGATTGCCCCCCCCCCCCCTTTATTTCTTAATTTATTTATTTTTATTGAAAATTCTAATAGCGGTTCACAGAATACATCAACCTACAAAGTTTCAACTACGACGGCTCAATAGTTTCGGAAAAAAATGGCTGTGACATACGGACGGACGGACAGCATAAAAAATGAGTGCAAGGGCCCGCAAACGTACGTTTGTAAAGTTGTAGTGGTTGTGTCGCTCGCTAGTCGAGGCGGGATGTGTCGTGCACCGGCGCGCGTCGGCGAGCGAGTTAGTTTCGTCGATGTTCCGGTTTCAGGCTTGACTGAACACACGTTCCGCGGAACTACCTACGCAGTAAAAAATTCGACAGGCAAATTCGGCAATTCAGACCTTCTTAAAATCAACGATAACTTGAAACGAAAAACAATTAATATATTATAATTAATTCATTACTGAAAAAATTGTTAAGAAGTAAATAATATTTTTAAACGTATAAGTAGTTATTATTCTTAATAAGAGTGGTGACCGTTACGTACGCACTTAATTTACTGCGAGCAATTTGGCTTGTGAAGTGTGAAACTTAAGTACATAGAGAAAATGTATTGGGCTCGCACACGAGCGCGCAGCGGCGTCTGTGTGTGTAACCGGTCTGGTGGACGTCAGCGGGGCCGCACAAGACGTGCGACGGGTGAAGGTGAAGATGACAAACACACAACCGCGTACAATACTACGGGGACGATACATATATATACATAATAACCTTATGCTCGTGAAACAATGGAGTATATTCAATAATTGAAGTAAAATATATATATGTAAATCAGCGTTAAAGAGACGAATGTACCTCTTTGGTTTAGTGAGCGAGTAGTAAAGTTAATAGCGGCTTGTAAGTCGGTGCTGGCGAAAGTCATAACGGGCTCGGAGAAAGTGCACCGACATGAGCGGCGCGCCGGGGTCAGTGCTCTCTCGACAGTCGAATACAACACGATCACGTGATGCTGTGGTGGTGCGGGGCAGCAGCTCCCGTCCGCCGACCACAGGCGCCTACATGAGAACACGTCTCTCGCTCACACACGTTTCTGATTCACGGGGGATGTCCCTGAATGATACTGTTGGATTATCTTCACGCTAAAAAATATACCCTACTGTAGTACTACTATAGAACAAAATTACGTTTGATTTACTGTGTTTTGTAAAGCTACCTAGCTTCTATTCAATATCATATTTAGTATAACAAAGTACCGAATAGTATTCAAATTGTTATGATAAACATTTGATGATTTCTATTGTTTGAACGTAAAGATTTTGTTTAAGGAAAACTCAATACAATTCCACAGTAAGCAAAAATATATCGCGACACCTTGTGTCCGAAGTAAGAACTAAAATAAAAAGGAGGGACAGGCGAACATGTATACAGCTCCAAAACTGTGTGTGTCTGTACGCATAGATCTTTAAAATTACGCAACAGATTTTAATGGGGTTTTTTAAATAGATTTTTGAATCCGAATTTGAAGTCCGAAATCCACGCGGGCGAAGCTGCGGGCGGAAGCTAGTTAAATATAAAATTAAATCCAATAGTTGTGTATGTTAAAACCGTATTCGGCGAAATAAACTAAACGTGGGCCGCACTTGTGACTTTCACCCTAGAAGCCTGATTTATCTTTTTTTGTCTCTTCCCCCCCCTCCCTAACTTATTTATAAATTATAATTCATTGGCGGGCCGCAAGTCACAAGGACAGCAGCGGGTCGTACACCATGTGGCCCGCGGGCCGCTGGTTGGCGACCGCTGGTGTAAGCATATCGGAGGTATAAGATTGTCTGTTCATACATTTGTGTACACAATAAAAGATTTAAATGAAATCGGTACATTAGCTAATATATTATACTGGAATACTGAAATGGTTTTATTGTCGATAAAAACAATACATTTTACGCTAGTGGGTTGTAACACTGGCAGATAGATACGTCCGTGTGTGCTCACTAATGGGACGGACAGAGATTGTCACATGTGCCTCATCATACATACCACGATCCCATCCCATGATACATACAAATAATCATCAATATTCTTATATTAATAGAAGTAGACTTACCCACCAACACCCATGCTCCTGTTCACCGGCTGTTCCATAACGTGAAATTCTTGACTCCCTAGTCCCTACAAATTGTTTCTGGGGCCTGACGTCACAGCGACCGAAGTCGTCATCAGCCCTGTCAGTCCTGGTTTTTGCAGCTACGTCAAGACATGTCCTTCCTCTTCGCATGCCACGTCTTCAGCTGACCCACTGTAGTCCGCAAGATACCATCCAACAATACATTTCTACGTGTATGTATGCTAGTGTAATAGTAGATTATATCACAAGGGAGTAAAATTGTATTTTTAAGGCGAGGGCGCTATTTTGAAACCAGAGCGGAACGAAGGGGTCCAGAGTAGAATTCTAAAGTAGAATCCTGAGTATAGCGAGGGATTCAACGTACGCCGTCCGAGGGTATTTATATATTTTGCGACCGCGGGATATACTCAACTTTTCATCCCTATCTATGAGAAAAATAAATAAGTAAATCGTGTTTATTATTACAATACATTTTACTTTTAGTATATATAATAAAATTATGTAAGTACTTAGATACGCAATTAAAATGTTATATTTACATTTGTGCAATTATTGAAAGTTAAATTTATTGTTTTGTTGTTTAATTTGTTCCAAAAGGCAAAGGAGTTACCTATACAGCCGAGCGTGCGCCGCGCGGTGCGTACTGCACTCTACCGTGCCGGCACTTATTTTATGCGCTCTTTTTGGCAAACCAATGAGCGTTTTTCGAATTGCTGGGATGAAAAAAACATTATCGTCTAATTGTAATTTTGTTAAATAAAAATACTTAGATTTGAAATGGTCCTTAAAAATACGTGGATATGGATATACATGGACCTTGAAGTCGATACACGAAATGTATCGACTTCAAGGTCAAGGACGCCGGGCTTCGCGACACGCTAGCTAGACGCCACGTGGTGACCAAGAAATATGTTTATAACATGGGATAAAATAATTGTATCTAATTATTTTTTTTATTTCATAAATCGAAAGTATTATTGATTCCGAACCAAACCTGAAAATTTGGCCGTTGACCAAAAACGAACCCTGTAGGTATACTTATAAAGTAATAATACAAAATCAAATTGATACCTATATTATATGTTATAACAATAATAGTTAATAAATAACTTGAATATTTATTAAAACAACTGGAAGGCATCTAGGTAACCGACTACACACTGGGTCTCTCCCAGTCTACTTTTGCTACCAAACTCTATGAGTGACCAAGTTCAACACCCCTTATACGTTGACCCCCGCAACTACACGCACCATTTTTTTTTGGTATCGCAGGGGAATGCCTTTACGCACGCTACTACACGCACCAGCCAGCAAAAACGTTGATATTTACTTGTTACTTATACGTAAGCAGTGTGTTATCTCTGTATTTGTTATATTGCACAGTTTTACTTTGTTTCATACATCACGTACGAGTGTAGCAGGCAATATAGACTCGTGACGTCACTCGTGAACCGGAATTGACTCCCATTAGCGTATCGTCGCTGCTGCGGTGAGGTGCGAGGTGCGAGCCACTGCTAGACACGCGACTACTACTTGCGTGTGTGTGGCGTGTTACCACCGCACATAGGGGTATTTAATATTAATTCATTAGCTACAATTAGCTAGGCCAAAATTATTTGTGTGGATTTTTGGGCTTATAATGATGAAATTAAATATAAAATATTATTTATAATTACACAAAATAGACAAAAAAAGTTTTTTACATAAAAAACCAGAATATATTATATTATACTATATTATATTTCAATTTCTATCATCCATCTTTGATGCATCTGCTGGGTTTGGTGTTGCAGACAGAAGCATGTTCAATGTTTCAGGAAGAAAAGAAGACATCTTTTTCTTTTTCTTTATTACCTGTGAGGCACTGAAAAAGGGGTCTGAGCTTAAAAGAATCCTATTAAAATATCTCTATTGCAGGACTGTAGAGAATTTTCTAGCATAATCTTGTCTGTATATCCTAAAATGTTTGATACGTGCCTCTGCTGCTTCCTCATATAGTTGCCCTATAGGTAATAGTGCATTTTTTATAATGTCTGATCCGTGCACAAGTACTTTGTGCAGTGAGGGTGTCATTGGGTGCCACGGGTAAAGGTTGACATATAAACAAGCAGTTTCCTCTGCATATTTTTCTTATTTTTCTAACTCATCTCATATCCACGTGAAATTGTTTCTAAAATCACTTTTAATCTATACAATGTCTTTCTACGAAAAGTGACCGCCCGAAAAAATATGAAAATATACGTCAAATCATCGAGAAAAAACCCTAAAAGAGGGGGTCTAAGTTGCATACTTTTTTTT
>LUGF01033549.1:8160-22154 GCA_001625245.1 Calycopis cecrops | reverse complement strand
ACTTTTACTAACATAACAAAAGCAATTTAGAACAAACTGGCATCCAGTGACCAAAATAAAGTAAGAACAACCCAGAATTTTGGCATAAAAAAGCAACATTTTTTTATTTGACACGCCCTAACTCTAAAAAAACCCCCCGACTTAGGTTTTTTTACATTATTTTATTATTTTACAAGAAATTTCTTAAATAATCTGCAAACATTATGTTTACGTATCTCTAACGGTTTAAATGATAATGGGCTAGCAAAAGTGCCATTTTTTTCGAGAATTAAAAATTCAATATATGAAAGTGACCCTTTTAGCAGGTAAAGACCGACTGTACACAATCCCAGATGCGTTGGACGCGCTTTCTAGTTAAATAACTTTAGTTAATCGATGTCTGTGCTCGTGGAACTACGCATTTAATTGTTTTTACTACTAAGGATAGTTAATTTGTACTGTGATTTATTATGCCGAAACTAAGTGACTTACCACCTTCCCACATTGCCGATATGCATTATGTGTATGGTTTTTGTGACGGAAATGCTAGAATTGCTGTAGAAGAATAACGCCGCAGATATCCAAGCAGACCAGTACTCGGATATCGGTCTTTTATTGCTGTCCATCCATTATTGGACATTTAGTGATATTATTTAATACTCTTACGCTACCACGTACTGTTAAACATGCCATGACATACGTACACCTCGATCGAGTATGCAAACATGCATCTCATTTACGGGATCTGTAACTGTAATGCAATGATCAATAAATTACAAATCGTAAGCAAAAACTGAGTCCGTAGTACGAAAGCCAAATTCACTTTTTAAATAAACCAAACACGTGGAGGTACAGAGAGGTATGCGCAAGAGACGATTGTCTAAAGAACACTAATTGGGTGCTTAAACTGATTTAATTACATCCCTACTAATATTATAAATGCGAATGTAAGTTTGTTTGTTACCCTTTCACGCGAAAACTGCTCAACCGATCATCATGAAATTTTGTACACATGTTCTTGGAGGTATTAGAAGTAACATAGGATAGCTTTTATCCCGAAAAAATGTTCCTGAGGGATGCCATGGAATGATTTTCCACGATATCGAAATTTACGGGGGCGAAGCCGCGGGGCGCAGCTAGTAAGAAATAAATTGCATTACCCATCTCTGTTGCACAAGCAGTGTTTACACCAAAATGCTGTGTCTTTATCTAAAGATAACTCTTAAGTCTTGATTGAGATATACGACAATAAGTTGTGGTATCAAGGTCATTATCTAAATGGCTGATTGACTTATCAATAAGGATTACCTGCTCTTACGCATTCAACAAAGGATCAACCCGTAATACCTAGATAAGAACGCCTTTGTATTATGTTCCCGATGTTTACTCAATTAAGAAATTATGGTCAACGAGAACTTGAATTGATATTTTTTTAAAGATATCGGCATAAATGTAACATGTATTATACCTTTTTAGAATCTGCAATAACTATGCATGTTTTTAAAGCAATGGGCAAGCTTACTATAATAGTTTTTTTTTTGCCAAGTGACATACAAAGTTAGTAAATCTAATAATCAAAGATTTATTGTTATCATTTTTATTTTATTTTTTAAAATTTTGAAGCAATCTAAGAAAAGCTCTGTATTGTTATCAATGAAATAATTCATTAGCTGCATAATAAAAATATCAAAATACAAAAATTCAAAAATTTGTGACTACTACAGCAAAATTAGTGAGTAAAAGTCGCTTAATTTTGAAAAAATGTTATTTATCCCAGTATTTTTTAAAATTCAAACCAAAAAAATTAAAAATATTTTTTTCAAATAGCCCACAAGGGGGGGCATCGACCGGTTCCGGTATATCCATTTTTTACGCCACACCCTGTATCTGTAGTCAATGCGGCAACGCTGGAGAGACCTTAGGACCGCCCATGTTTCGATCGAATCGAAGGCTTTCTCATAGTCCACAAACGCCAAGCAAAGTGGTAAGTTATACTCTTCAGTCTTCTGTATAACCTGCCGCAGCGTATGTATGTGGTCTATGGTACTGAAACCTTTTCGGAAACCGGCTTGTTCGGGAGGTTGGAAGTCATCGAGCTTGCTTTCGAGACGATTTGTGATGACCCTTGAAAACAGCTTATAAACATGGCTCAGATGCGTGATGGGCCTATAGTTCTTCAATAAGGTCTTATCGCCTTTTTTGAAGAAAAGTACCACCTCGCTGCTGTTCCATGTTTCTGGCGTTTTTCCCTCGAGCAGGACAAGATTAAAGAGCTTCTGAAGGACCTTTAGTATCGGCGTTCCGCCCGCTTTCAGAAGCTCTGATGTAATTTCTTTTTATCTTCGCCTGGTGCCTTGTTGTTTTTTAGCTGTTTTAGGGCCATTCTGATCTCGTACAGGCTGATGTCCGGGATATCTTCGATATAGTGTCGCGTAAGTTTTGACCGTGGATCGTTGGTCATGCTGGTTACGGGTAAAGCTACCGAGGTATATAACTGTCCATAGAACCTCTCTATCTCCCCTAACACCTCTGACTTCGTCGACACCACATTGCTTTCTCTCGTCTTCAGCTTCGTCAATTGGCTTTGCCCAATAGACATATGTTTTGCAAAGACTTTGGTGCCCCAGTTCCGCTCTATCGTTTCCTTAACCTTTTCAGTGGTATAGGATCGAATATCGCGACGCAGGGACTTCAAAATTTGTCTATTTACATGCCTATATGACTCAGCCTCGACTGAGGTTTGAAGAGACATGTCGCGTCGTCTTGTCATAAGGTTCCGGGTATGATCCGAGAGTTTTTGAGGTCTATTTTTGCGGCCAGGTTTGAAAAACTTTTTCCCAACCGCTTGGTCAGCTTCTACCAGTCCGTTATTTATTCCGTCCACCGAAACGCAGCTTTCCATGCAATCGAAGCGGTTTTTAAGTTCGAGTTGAAAGCTCTCGGGGTTTTGAATATGGGCATGTGTAGGTGGAGCGTAGACTTCACCAGTCGAGATCTCTCGGTCTTTATATCAATATTCAACGTGCCTCTCACCATTCTGTGATCACTACCGGTTTTCACCCTGGTGATCACCGAGACGTCGTTGAATATTTGTCTCTTGGTGGACATGATGAAGTTGATCTCATTTTTTGTGGAGCCATCGGGACTTATCCAGGTCCATTTCCTTTGTGGTGACTTCTGGAAGAAAGAGTTCATCGAAAAGAGTTCCTCTTTCTCCAGAAAGTCTGCCAACCTTTGTCCGCGTTCGTTCCGTTGCCCATATCCAAATTGCCCCACTCTCAAGTCATCATCACCTCTCTTGCCCAGCTTTGCGTTAAAATCCCCCATAACCATCGTGTAGTGTGATTTAGAGGTATGTATGGCTCTACTGATATCCTCATACATAACTTCCACCTCATCATCTGAGTGTGCCGAGGTCGGAGCATATACCTGTATCACCTTCAGCGAATATCTTTTAGATATTCTGAGTATAAGGTATGCTAAACTGTTCGACACACTGTCGATGGTCACAATGTTGTTTAGGAGGGATTTGTGGACAATGAACCCGACACCACCTTGGGACAGTTGGTCGCCCTCCCGGTAGTAAAACAAATTGCCGGATTTGAGTATTATCGTGTCCTCGCCTCTCTTCGGACCTCAGATAATCCCATAATACTCTAGCGCAATTTGTTCATTTCTTCTTCCAGCTCTATTAACTTCTCGTTAGTCGTCAAAGTGCGTACGTTGTGTGTTACCAGGGCCAGTTGTCGTTGTGGGTGGTAGCCGGATCGCCTCCGGGGATTCTTAGCACCCCCTACCCCGCCGTTACCATGACTGCTACCGTGGTCAGGAATAGCAGGGCTACCGGAGACTGGGGGCCTTGGCTTTGGACTAAAAATCATAAGGGGGAATTTGCCATACTCGCCACGCTTGGCAGGCGGGTTGGCGAGCGCAGTGCAAAGAGACTTAAGCTAAGGGGAACGCTGCTGCCCATTTCCCTAGTCTCATCCTTTAGTCGCCTCGTACGACACCCACAGGAAGACTTGGGGTGGTGACAATTGTATTCTCTTCGCCGTCACCACGCGGCTAAAGCGTACGGTTATTTCTATAAAATAGTATTAAACTAAATATTGTCTCTATTTTCGAGCGCGTTCGCCCCGAAAATCACCTCGACAGATCGCAATTGGGTCCCATGTCGCCTTGAGTTTAAGACAACTAGGTTCCGTTGACCTGGACTCTTGAAATTGGCCAAGAATTGAGAACATCTCAAATAAAGGATGTCTTTGGGTGTTGGTGATCACTTTACATCAGGTGAAATCTGAATCCGGTAAATTATACTTATTTAAGTATAAATATAAATATCTAATATAAAAGTATAAATATAAAAGTCTGTCTACCCCCTTAGGGAGCTGGCGTGAAGGCGTGTTGTTGTTATACTCGTGGTGGCACGTGGGCAGCATGTGCGTGTAGTGACGTAGTTGTGACGTGGCAGGTTCGTGTTCATGGCGTCCGGCATCCACCACATGTGCCTGCGCGCGGAGGACGTGGTGTACTGCCCGCTGCCGCTGTACCACACGGCGGGCGGCGTCATCAGCGTGGGACAGGCGCTGCTGTTCGGCTGCACGGTCGTCATCAAGCCCAAGTTCTCCGCCTCGCAGTACTTCCCCGACTGCCGCAAGTACAACGCCACGGTAAACTGCCATCTACATATCGTCTTAATCTCGGAAACGTCTCTGACGATTTTCATGACATTTAGCTAGGTTTTATTTTTAGAAAATGTCCTCGAAATACTATAATATTATTAAAATATGAAAGTAAATTTCGCTCCCATTTACAAGGTTATATTATATAGCTAAAGGTTGTGATCGGGATTTTTCCCGAAACCAGAGGACCCCGAACGTCTGGAGACATGGCCGGCCGCAATATCAGTCAATCGGTCTGTGACTACTTCTCAGGCAAATAACTTCAATTTTTTAAATTTAAATAAAATTACAAATATAACATAATATAATAGTCACACATGTACTATGTGTCGCAGGCGGCGCACTACATCGGCGAGATGTGTCGCTACATGCTGGCCACGCCTCGGAGCGCCGCCGACACGCAGCACCGCGTGCGCGTCATGTACGGCAACGGGCTCCGGCCGCAGGTGAGTGCGTCGCATGACACGTGTAGCCACATGCTCGCGATCTATGTGACGATACTGAAAAATATTATAAATTGCGAGTAAGACTCCATACCAACTAAAGATTCCTTATCAACAGGAGGTACGGTACGGTACTTACGAGCATTTCAAAATAACCCTAGAAAGATAACCTTATTTTAACGTGCACTAAAGATACGCTTCGGAGGCGCCTGACATATAAATCATTTTAGTTGTTTATTTACTGCTTATTTTGTTTACTAACTAATTATATGCATGTCAAGTTAATCAATTATACCTATTTATAAACCTTATTTAGGAAAATTATATTTATATCTTTTTAATTTATTCAATAAACTTGTTTGAAAAAGTAACAAAATAAATAGAGAGTCATCCTGTGACCACGGTCGGTGCAA
Source organism: Calycopis cecrops (assembly GCA_001625245.1). NCBI lineage: Eukaryota > Metazoa > Arthropoda > Insecta > Lepidoptera > Lycaenidae > Calycopis > Calycopis cecrops. The sequence goes on along the minus strand of LUGF01033549.1, from coordinate 16,637 downwards.
CCCGGTCGGAACGTCAGGAGAAAAAACGGTGTTTCGCGTTAATCCCCGTATGCATAAATTAAATAATCATGCAACGCGAAAGTTTAAAAGTATTAAAATAAATAGGCTTCTATTTCCAGTAGAAAAATTATTACAAAACAATTATATTTTACAAAGTAATAAAAATACGTTTATAAACTTATCAAGTTTCAAATAATAATCAATGTGAGAAATAAATAATTATTTGGTGGAAATTTGGTTTAGAGGCATTCATAAGAAACATCAGTTTTGTGATATTTCCGATAGTTCCAGTCTCGGAAGATGCAAACATTATTACATCATCTTCACTTACAGCGCGGTCACGACCTCAGCGGTGCGGATTGCGGTGCGGTGAGCGGATAGTCTGTCTCTCTCTCACTCGCGCGTCGAGTATCGAGTGAAAGAGAGACAGACGATCCCATACGATCCGCTCACCGCGCCGGTCTCTCTCTCACTCGCGCGTCGGGTATCGAGTGAAAGAGAGACAGACGATCGCTCACCGCGCCGCAATCCGCGTCGCTGAAGGTCGTGAACGCGCTGTTAGGGTGTCATTGGAGCCTCCTAGCGCCTCTTCATCGCTAAATTCGACTGCAAGGTCACGCTATATGTCGTCTACACCCAAATGATCTGTGATCACTCAGATGACAGACTGTTTTCTGTTTTTTCTCATTTTCTTACACTTCAGCTATCAATCTAAAAACATCGTCGCATTTTTGGTATTATTCAAATCATCATAGTCATAACGCAACGATTTTATGCTAAAACCAATTAAAAAAACATTTTATAAATTATTCTTCACCTATATATATCTCTCTCTCTCTCGTGCTCGTGAGCTCTCGTGACGCAGTACAGCGACGACAGACAAAAAACTGACACGGACAACTGGATACAAGCTCTTGTTACAAAAAGACTGAAGAACTACAAGAAGTGCCCACGGCCACCTCTGACGCGTAGGTCATCTTTCTAGTGTCAAAATAAACCATTACAAAACTTTTTTTTTTGGTAACGCAAGTAATGCAGTACCTTTACGTACGCTGGGATGCACTACCGACCCCTGCGGCTGCCTTCAGCCGCTATAATTGGAGGGCCCTGGATCTAGCAGCAACAGGATCCCTCCAGCGACAGGCTGGCCGCGGTGAAAAGGGCAGATTCTCCTCCTTGGGGACTGTCCGGCTGCCTGACGACAGTCCCTACTACGACGTTGAAACTGTACAGCGGGATCAGGTTCCCATCCTTACCCCTGGCCTCTATACTCCAAAAGAGCAAGCCAGCATGTCCGATTTCGGACCATGTGTCCAAAACCCCCCAGTTGTCCTAGTCCACACCGCCATCTGCTCATTCGGGGCGCGGGTGGAGGACCCTCCAGCTGAGCTGCTCTTAGTCTAGCCTCTCCCCTCAAGTCTGTCCGGGATAGTCTTGGGGATCACAGAGGCACGCAAGCCCCCCACCACGACATTGTGTCAGCATCTTCGGTGGGGGAAACCATTACAAACCTATTGTTTTGTTTTATTAACTATAACCTGCACTCTTCTATATCTTTGAGTTCTGAACAAAGAAGGCATATTATATACCGATGTTCGTGGTCGTCAGAAATTGGCTACGCAAAATTAAAAAGAGTTAAAGTTTTCAAAAACCACTCCAGTATGTTTATCAGTGATTAAGGAATTTATACATTTTTTTGTTTTTAATTCTGATAAGTATTTATCTCAAATTTTCAAATTAAAGATTCATAATTTATAAAACCCGCGAAAACGCTTTTTTAAGCAAAATGGCGTCTTGGGACGTATTAGCTTTGTAGCGTTCCAAAAATTACTGCCAGTACTATTTAGAACTTTTTTGTTGTTGTTGTCAGTTGACAAATCCATAAGTTGAGCTAGAAATTTGACAAGTGGCTACTAGTACTATGGATGAATGAATGAAATATACTTTATAGTGCATATTACAAAAAACAGAAAAAAAAAATAAGTTACTTAGATTTTAAAGTAATTAACTAGTACTATCAGTAGATTTTGGAAGCAGCCTCTATGATTTGTTGGCTCATGCAAGTGTTACGTCAACGTCAATTTCACGTCGTTTCGTGTCACCTGTTTTATGAATAAAAATAAATATTTTTTAAAACAGATTTTACAATAAAATTATATTGATTAGTTACAACTTGTTTCACTACATAATGACTTTAGAAATAATATTAATTAAAGATTACATTCAATAAGCTTTTATTTTTAATACTGGAAAATAGTCCATTGTATCAATCTACTTCGAGAGAAACAGAAGAGAGGTGGTCTGAATATTGAGGCGAGGACGGTTGTGTTACAGATATGGACCGAGTTCGTGACCAGGTTCAACATCAGTACGGTGGCAGAGTTCTACGGCGCCACGGAGGGCAACGCTAATATTGGTAACAAACACAATACACCCTTCGATTCCAAAACGACATGAATCTCTTTAGAACTATATGGAAGAATCAATTCTAATATAATATATCTATTAAAACTTTATTCATAGATTGTTAGACTTAGAGTTAGAGTGAGATAGACCTTTGCCCGACGCGTCGGGCAAAAGTATATATTTTGGCCTTTAATTTTTTATTTTCATTTCCAAAACGGCTTAAAAATCATATCAATAATACGCTCTATTGAGAAAGAGTTACAGCATTCACAACGACTTACTCCATCGTAATAGGTGTTGTTAGATTTAGCTCAATAACTAGAGAGACAATGGGAAATAAGTTTTTAAATTTTATTGAATTTGACTTATTTTTTTTATAATTTTATTATCATAGTGGTGTAGTTGGATGGATAATAGAATTGCTTATTTTAGAATGCAGTGAGCATTCGTTTTTAAATCTATTTTGAATAATAATAATATCTGTGGACTCTACACACCACGTTAGCCTAGCCCCGTGCTAAGTACCGTAAGCACTTGTGTTATGGGTACTAGACAACGGAATATATTTAATGTTTTATAAATTTAAGAAATTTTATTTATTTAAGATTTTTATTATAGAAATACATATAAATACATATATAAACTTCCATGACCAAGGCGGGATTCGAACCCGCGACCCCTGGCGCAGTATGCTCCACTTATCCGAGCCCTGTACCACTGCGCCAGCCAGGTCGTCGATTGAAATGAAATTTTTTTTTTCATCACATCTATTTGAATGTGAAAAATAAAAAAAAATATTTCATCACATCTATTCGAAAAGAGACAGTTTGATCCTCGTAAACAGGGAGCAAAATAGCTCTTTGATCCCTAGGGACGGAAAGTGATTAGAATTTGGAACGTGGATAAAATCGTGTGTCAAAGCCCCAATGACCAGATAAGAAATTAATTACTATCCGGCCACACGGGTGTCATGGAGTCATGACGTCAAGGTGACCTTGATGTCATGAGGCCATGACACCCGTGTAGCCACACCATTTCGAACATTGTATGAACAAATCGCTGGCTTTATGGCAAAATAATGTCTTCGTTGGCGAAATTAAAAAAAAACGCCGAAAATGATTTTTTTTTATGGTAAAGGGGGGCAAACGAGCAGTCGGAGCCATTGTCATGACTACCGACGCCCATAGGCATCTGCATAGAAGACAGCGTCTACACAAATGCGCTGCCCTCCTTTCTCCTCCCACCTCCATGGGCCACCGGCTACTTACACACCGCACGAAACGCGACAGCACAGCTGTCACTTAACGCCAGTCTCATGTAAGCGAAAGGTACCTCCTCGGTCGTGCCGGCCCAATTCAGCTGCATGCAAGCATGCAGTGTGGCACTACCTCTTACTAAAATGATTAGTTGCATTACTCATTTTCTCATAGAGGGCGATGAAAAGTAGAGTGTTCACCTCGGGAGCAACACTTTTTTTGAAACTCGAGTAGGTACTTTGAATCCCTCGCTGTGCTCAGGATTCTACTTTAGAATCCTTCGCTCTGCTCTGGATTCAAAAAACACTCTCGCCTGAAAAATAGTGTTTTGCTCCCTAGGTTAACAATCTACTATTTCATCCGTAAACAAAATTTGTCCGTGACCTCCTTTAGCTTACCGCTTCAGTAGTTGTTTCAATTTTCTTACACTATTACATCTTCAATTTATCAGGTAAGAAATGACAAGTCTTCTCTTATAGGGCGCAAGTCCTAATTCATCTCTTAAAATACGCGATAGGGTTCTCGGTGCTATCCTTATTCCTTCTGCCTGCGTGTAACCTACTAGATGTACCTGCCCAGTGCCTTTACCATACTTTATTGACATATGAAACGGACTAAAAGCTATATACTATTCAGACGCGTTAACATGGCACCTGGCTTATGGTGTAAAAGACAAGTAGCGTTAGCATCACAGTTTTTTTTAAATTTCTTGTTATATAAAAAAAAATATTGTTTTTTTTTTAGTTTTTAGTAGTTTTAGTTTTTGTTTTAACAGTTGGGTTTGGACGTTTTATTTTGTAACAGCTACCTACATAAATTTGTTATTAGAGACAGTGCGTTCTCCAAATTTAACACAAATGTTCACGCTTGAACATAATCGCGCATCATCATCGGATGGGGCAGCAGCGTTGCTGACTCTTTAAGACACACACTAGTATACTATATTTGTACGTATATAGAACCACACTAATAATAATGTATTGTATATAATGTAATCTTTATATGAATAAATTCTCTTTTACTTTTGACAACGATGTTGTAAATATAGGTACTTCTTCAGGTTTAGTAATTCACTGTCGCGAAGACACAAACCGCCTTAATTATCTGCAAGAGTCCGGACAGGTAGCAGTGAGTATCCAATCCACCACCCATATCCTTCAAACCATCAGTCTGTTATCCGTAGGTCGCAGGGTACAGACATCCTGACATTTATATGTATATTATATTAATTAAATCTTAAAAAATCGGCTTCAATAAATTCATCAAAGGAAGGTTATTATATCACTTGGAGGTGAAGAAAGCTGAGTGATACCGAGGACGACGAAAGTGACAGCTCTGTTATGTCCGGCATAGAAGAGTTAGATGATGATTAATTAATGAAAATGATGATAATTATCCTACAAATATTTTAAATGTATGTGAGCTTGTTTGTACGCTTTCACGCAAAAACTACTCAACTGATCATCATTAAACTTTGTACAAATATTTCTAGAAATATTAGAAATGACATAGAATGCTTTTTATCAAAAAAAAAATTAGAACGGTCAAAAACAGTGGCAGATATTAGAATTCTATGTTTTTGTTTTTTTTATTATTTTTCTGTTTTTTGTTATTTTTTATTATTACTCTCTAGCTCCTCCCACCTCCATAGGCCATCTGCTACTTATCGTCCTCGGTATCACTCTCAGGCTTTGATGAATTACTTGAAGCCGATCTTTAGCCCAATACTGGAAGACTGGAAGAAGAGCTTCCAGTCTTCGAACATGAATCGTCTCTTTTTTTCCAGTCTGCATCAGTTATTGATTGTATAACTTCTCTTGTTAATTTTTCTATTTGTCTGACTGATCGATATTTTTGTCTGCCACCTTTTGTTTTATTAAATTCCAGATATATTCGATTGGATTTAAATTGCAGTGGTAAGGAGGCAGACGTACGACTTCGTGGCCATTGTCTCTCAATAATTTATCTACCACATATTTTTTTTATTTATTTTTAATTATTTATGTTAATATTTTTTAAAATTAAATCAAACTATGACATAATATATAATAAAATTAAATTAATCAAACAGTACACTGAATATAGAACAAATATATTCAACAATATTGAAATAAAGAAGCGATTATAAATATGACATAAAAGAAATATGTACCTACATTATATAATAATCAATAATAATAATTCCTAATTAATTCAACAATAACACTATAGTAAAACTGACATGAGCAAATACATTAATATAATATAGTAATAATAGGGTCACAAAAAAAACCAAGGCAGTGAAACAGCTGAAAGTGACTGTGGTCCGCGCGTGTCTTGAGTCCGCAGTCGGTCGGCATCTGCTAACCGGCCCGGGCCCCGGGCCACAGCACAAAAACTCAAAAGTAACTGCACACCTTAAAAAGATTTTGAAGAGAAAAAGATCAATCACCGCCATTACCGTCGCTTCAACGAAGGCAACAATAATTACAATGATCATCATCATTGTAATTATCGATAATTAAAAAAAGAAAACTCCACGGTCGTGCCGCGCCGCGCCGGCCCAATTCAGCTGCTTGCAAGCATGCAATGCGGCAGTACCCTTTACTATGTCTGTACTTTATTTGAATGTAATATTCATTGATATTTATTGAAAGGCTTTAACAAATAAATGTATATTGTATATTATATAATTCCTTATATTTTTTATTTCTCTATCTCCTGTACTAAATCTGCCCATCCGTCTCTTGTAGCCACAGCAATAATGTCATAATAAAGGCTTAGTAGAAAATAAATGTTGATATATCAAAAAAAACTTTTATAAGTAAATATTTTTTTCACTTGGTACTATAAACGTCATTCATTGAGCCAGGTGCCATGTTAACGCGCTCGGGTTGTACATCAAGTAATTAATATTTTTAGGCTCTGTGTAAAAAGCATCTTATCAATTTATGTAATTTACATTATGACATGACGCATGACACGTGGTGTGGTCGGCAGTGAACACGGACGGCACGCCGGGCGCCATCGGGTTCGTGTCGCGGATCATCCCGCAGGTGTACCCCATAGCCATCATCCGGGTCAACCCGGAGACAGGCGAGCCCGTGCGGAACGAGCGAGGGCTGTGTGAGGTCAGTCAATGATTCTTTACACACACGCACACACATACACATATTGTTTAGTTTATGCTCTGGGCACGAAATTCATTTTCAAAAGATCATGTGAATACCATACATAATATGCTGACGTCATACAAATCTACCTATATTTTTTAAACACAATATATGACAGGATTACTCTTAACTTTAAAAACTTGCGATATGAGCCTTGAATATTGAATTTTTCTTTATTAAAATTATTATTGGAAAAAATATTATAATGTGAAAGAATTTCTTAATCACAAATTGTAATAAATCAATAATACATACCTAACCTTTACTATTAATTTAATTAAAGGAAATATGTGTATTTTTTATTAGTATATACATACAGTGTGGCGCTACAATGGCGACAATAATGTAACATACGGGTAGGCCTAGTGCCAAGTAATCTTATAAATTTTAGATTTTTTAGTAAATTTAGAAAAATGATTTTTCAAACAAACTAAATAATAAAAAAGTAATATTAAAAGAAAAATTCATTAATGAAATTACTTACGAGAGAGAGCTGACATCCGCGCATCATGCGCCTGCGACACCGATGCCGCGCCCTCAAAGGCGGCAACATCAAACGAGTCCGAACCACCTATTACTCATCACACCTTTTATTTACAACTTAATAAAAAAAAATACAAAAGTACAAAATATTTTATTTCAACAACTTGCTTACATTTTATTACGTCGTGTTTGGAAACTCCTTTTAAGCAATACTTTGCTTGTGGTAGGAGAGACCGCCCTTCCATATCTAGATTCTTAATATAACTACTTAAACAAGTTAAAAGACTTAACACATAAAAATAAAAGAAAACATTTGATGCAACGAATATAAGTTAATGTTTATATTAGTAGTGGCAATCGAGGGTATTTGAATTTTTTTTTTTTTAGTCGAGAACTTCGTAATTAGTAATACTTATTTAAATACTCTTATTTTCTATGATACCGCCGTGTTCGCGGATACAAACTAATAAACATAAAATTAAAACCCCTTCCACACGACACAATTTTACGCCCAATTTGATTAGATTGACAATCGAATTGGGTCATGTGGACTGAAATATGAAATTGAAGGCCATTGGGTGGTCGATATCGCCCGATTTGAGATTGCCCAATCAAATTGGATGGTGTGGACGCTAATTGGCCAATTTTTTGACGTAGTCGTCGTGCAAACGGCTTGAGAGCGGGTTGCGTTGACTTGTCTTGTCTTGCCTTGTATCTGCCTATTTTGTTTGTGTGTTTTGGGACGTGTCTGAATATTAGACATTAGCTATATAGCTATATAACTCATGAAAGGAGTCATGATCCATCCTCATGAAATTTCTAAAATCGTCACTGTCCAGCTAACTATATTAATATGACTCAGTTGCTTTCTTTTTAACAACCATGGTTTAGTCCATATTCTTTTTTTTCTTTTTTTTAACTACATTTGTAGTTAGAGCCAAGATCAATCCAATTTTTTGCTTCTTGGTAAGAGCCATCTTCCACACACACATCAGCCACAAACAAGTCCGTTGAGCAGAGATGGCAAAAGAAAACTAAAATTGGCGATTTAGTTGTGTACGTGTGGATGCACGATCAGATTGGAACCCAATTCAATCGGCAATCAAATTGGGCGTAAAATTGTATCGTGTGGAAGGGGTTTAAAGCGTCCGAGTCGCAAGTTATGTACCTATATTTAAAG
>LUGF01033535.1:19660-35778 GCA_001625245.1 Calycopis cecrops | reverse complement strand
CTCTGAAACCGGGCCTGTGTCGGGCTCGGCGTTTGGTCCGCCCCTACCGACTAAACCCCTGCGGGTGCCTTCAGCCGCTATGATTGGAGGGCCCCGGGTCTACAAGCAACAGGGCGCCTCCAGCGACAGGCTGGCCTCGGTGAGAAGGCCAGACTCTTCCTCCCCAGGGACTGTCCGGCTGCCTTTGAACAGTCCCTTACTCCACGATGGAACCGTGCAATGGGGTCAGGTTCCCATCCTAACCCCTGGTCCCAATGCTCTAACGGAGCACACCTCGCCGGTTGTCCCAATCCACGCCGCCATCTGCTGATTCAGAGGGACGGGTGGAGGACTACCGGCAGTGGCCGGTCCCATCCGCGGGGCGGCGGACCAACCATCACACGGCCGCAGAGGACAGGGAGGACGGCAACGACACACCGCATCTCCTCTTCCTCTGCGGCCCCACCGCCAACGCATCTGACGGTGCGCCCCCGTTCGGTCGCGGGAGATAGGGTGCACGGCAACGACACACCGAGACACCTCTCCTCCCGCGACCCCACCACCATGGACGGCAAGCGTCCAATGGACGCATCCAGAGCGGGCCCGGGCATAGCCCACCCGACGCGTCCGCACCGGGATCCCTCTTAGTTCACCGTGGGAGGCAGGCTCAAACCACGGCTACTAAGCCCCCTCACCGCGACAAGGTGGAGATCCGTCGAGGGGGTTCCTAACCTAACCTAACCTAACCTAACCTAACCTAACATGACTTAATAAATTGAGTCATATTAGTTGTGAACAACAACTAAAATGGCTATTTATTAAGTCATACGTCATACGTCTTGGTATTACTGCTAGTACAAAGAATTGTAAAATGAAATAAATACATAAGATCAACTCGATATCAATCCATTTATTTTGATTGTTTAGCGTTAATGGATCGTTGACCTAATCTGTCTACATACTTCTTGAAACACTTTAATTCGTACATAAAAAAATGTTGAAGACAGATCTAATGTCTACGGAACACGCAAAAGGGAAAATATAGGTCGGTCGAGAATAGGCACGTAATGCTGGTACGATTAAAAGTCGTGCCACTTTCATAGTATTTATTTATAAATATAGCACATGTGCTTAATATTGTGCATGAAAATGCTATTATATGTAAATACATATAATGAGAGAGGGCCTGAAGTTCAAAAATCTGGTAGCTACAGACCCCAATCTCTCTTAGGTATTATTTTAGTCAAAAGTGTAGTACCTAATTTTACCTTTGTTTAGGAAAAAAATATTCTTTTTTTATTTTATCGTAGTCAGGCTTTATCCACCAATTGCTGGAAAAATGCCACTACTGATCAGTGCCAATACGGTCATTGATATCCTGTCTGTGTGAGTTCTAAGAGTCCCTGGCCTACAGATAATTAATAGGTCAATATGCTACATTGATAGACCCCGCGCCTACTTGCATCTGACAAATACATTGACTTGCTTTTGTACTTAGTGCTTCCAAGAGTTATAATTCGTTCAAGTTTTCAAAGCTGGTTCAGCCAACGCGCAGTTATTAGCTAAGTCTATGAATACAGCTTACCATAGAGCAGTAAAATACTTACAATAGTTGCCATTGCCATAGTGGAAATTAGCGAATAGTACTCAATTATTGAATGTATATTGAGCATTTTCAGAGTTGCGGTGAGAAATATGATAATTGTAAAATAATAGAAATTTCAACAAAGGCATTTAAAGTTTTTTTTTTATCAAATACAGACATTTTAAAATACAAGAGATTCAAACTGAAACCTACATTCTATTTTTTACTTGAACGACGAACTGACGAATCACCTGATTATTTTCAGTAGGTAATGCCATATAGATGGATATTTTTACGGGGCCTCCTCTCGGTATCCAAAAGCTCCTACAGGTATCTCTTAGATGGCCTAACGGGTATTAGATAGACAAATCTCATGAAACAGCTTAACATAGAGGGCTATCAATGCAGAATATATTTTTTTTTATGGTATAGGGAGCAAACGAGTTGTCGGACACATTTTCATGACTACCGACGCCCAAACACATCCGCATAGAAGCCATACAGATGCGCTGCTCTCCTCTCTCCTCCATTGTGCCGGCAGAACGGGGAGGTACCTCTCGCTTACACGAGACCGGCGTAAAGTGACAGCTGTGCTGTCGCGTTTCGTGCGGTGTGTAAGTAGCAGGTGGCTCATGGAGGTGGGACGGGAAAGGAGGGAAGCGCATTTGTATAGCCTCTATATGTCTATGGGCGTCGGAGGTCATGAAAATGGCTCTGTCTGCTCTTTTATCCCCCTATAGCATAAAAACAAGTCTGAGAGTGATGACGTCACATTGTGTTAAATGATGGAGTTGCCCGATTATGTCACTTAAAAAATATTCTTATTCATCCTTTTACAGTCTAGAAATGAAAATCAATTGCACTATCACTAGTTCCAATTTAACTCAGAACTCTACATATTTTCCACTCCCGTAGTGGTTTGCGTTCACTGAATTTATTGATTTACATTTTACACAAACGAGTGTAAATGGAGCAGTTGAAATAGGAAATGTGCACGGTTTCTGTTCTCATTTCCATTCGATAGCGCCGCCGCCGAGAGCTGCTCTAGATACATCCTGTGTGTAAATTCTCGATCTGCATATTGTAACGAACTAACATTCTCTGTTAATTGGTTGTCTGTGAAATGCAAATACATTCATTGGTGTTAGGTGTGGTCAAAAACTTAGTGCCTTTGTTGTCTTGTAAGATGTAGAGGCAATGCTGTATTGGGCCAATACGAACGAAGAGGGACCTGTTGCGCACATGTTACACAGGCTTAAAGTGACGGATAATTGTTAAGAGGTAGTGCCACACTGCATGCTTGCATGCAGTCGAATTGTGCCGGCACGACCGGGGAGGTACCTCTCGCTTACACGAGACTGGCGTAAAGTGACAGCTGTGCTGTCGCGTTTCGTGCGGTGTGTAAGTAGCCGGTGGCCCATGGAGGTGGGAGGAGAAAGGAGGGCAGCGCATCTGTATAGCCTCTATGCGGTGGTATGTTTGTGGGCGTCTGTAGTCATGAAAATGGCTCCGGCTGCTCGTTTGCCCTCCTATATCATAAAAAAAAAATATTATCTTATCTCATGTGGTTTGTAAGTTTCCGGTGCCCATTGGGAGGAGCGAAGGATGGGTGATGTGTTGCCCATCAGTAGAAACAAGTAGGCTGTACTGGTCCTGCAAGTTTACGCGCGAAGCCACGAATCGTGACAATTTATGGTTACCCTGTCGTTAGACAATCTCAAAATAGATGAAGTTTACATGCACCGGGATTGGTAGCGGAACTTTTTTGGTGATTACTTATAGTGGTCTGCCATATAAAATTAAAAAAAAACGAGCAATGGTCGCTCGACAATCCAATACTGAAAGTTATATTATGAAAACTAGCTGAAATCTGTTCCAAAAAAACCGTTCATACAATTCATTTGAGAGAATATGACACTAACAAAAATCCACACTTAACAACTTATTAAGTAGTAGGTATAGATTTATCAGACTTATGGGTGACGACTTCTCGCCGCTACAACTACATTGTTCGTCTAAAATATCGCCTGGAAATAAATTTGGATAAAACATCAGCTGATGTTTACGAATAGATCATGGCGGGCTATTCGACTCAAGGCCGGTGATGTAATGGTTTGTTTTTAGCGGCAAAACGTGAGTCCACGTTATAACTTGTGAATAGCAAAAGAGACAGCCATACCTATAAAATGTTGCTTTTTCTGTGTGACATCACCGCAATCACTTATGTATCGGTAGGTATATAGTTGTGGTACATTCAGAGATCAAACGCGACTTGATGGATTCTGTGCCAAGATTTTATCATAATCTTGGAGTTTATTCATTCGATTTAAGGTGGGCCGGATGAAAAGAATATGAGGGTATTATGGAGTAACCTCCAGTCGCCCGTCGAAGCTGATACTCACTGTTTATTTTTTTTACGTAGGTGGTATTTTCACAATGACCTGCAAAAATCGGGTCCTGTCTAGGGTTGGACCGTAAGATAACACGATTTTTCGAAAGAATTTGTGTAATAATATTTTGCATGAAAAAATTGAATTGGAGTTTTGATTTCTTAAGAATTAACAACAATTATTGATATTTATTGACTGCTTATTATCATAGTACTCCGCTCATTTACGATGTAGTCTCAGTGTATGTGGTCTAGATATGTCACTTGTCTAGAAGGTCTGCTAGAGTGCGCGCGGCCGAAATTGGAACTAACTCGTGTCCGCTGTCTTGTCGTTTACGTCAGGTGTATTGTATATTGCATATTTGACAGGTAATTATTAAGGCTGCCATAACAATTAAACTTCCCTCATTATCTGGATATGCTATTAACTTTTTTTAGTAGATATTTATTAATATCACGTAAATATTAATAATGTACACTTAGTCATTGAGTTATATGTACTACTAGAGAAGACATCTCAACTAGATTTTGTGTCATACGTATTAGAGTCCTTGTCTAAATGTGACGTCTTTGAGTACAATTTTTATTTCATAAAATGCCTTCGTGTGTATTGAGATATTGTTCAAATAACTCAAGAAACATTAGTAAAAATCAAGGAGTGTACTTCCATCAGTAATTTAAACACATTTACTGCAACTTACTATAGTTAAAATAGTACAACTTAAAATAGTATTAGGTAGAACACTTTTCAATGTTTTTTAGTTTTTGTTTGTCTGTTTGTCCGGGCTAATCTCCGACAAGACTTGAGGGATTCGAATGAAACTTTTGGTGTACGCACCTCTGGGACCTCGCTCGCGTGTCTATACTGTAATTATTACAAAAATATGTCACTGAAGGTGTATAAAATTTCTTTAATTTATTTTTGTCACATTCTTTGATCGTCTTAAACTTTTGCTGGGACTTTAGTTCGAAAAGAGCACAGATTAATATTATTATTATTATTTCCAGCATGTCGGAAGATCACAGCAGCGTAGATCAGGTGGCGGAGCAGGTGAAGGACGTCAAGTTGGAGAACGGCAGCGCCCCTGGAGCGACCAACGGATCGCCCGCCAAGGGCGACGACGGCGCTATGTCCTTTAAGGTAAGAAGGTTATTCGTGTTACGTTGGCAAATGGAATAGTTTAAGTGGATCTTCGGTATCGAGAAAATATGTCCCGGCAAAGAGATTGAAATATACGACTCATTCTTCTATTGTCGTTGTAATAGAGCGGCTACACTCCCGGATGTCTAGTCCAGTTAGAAAGGGTTCCCGGTCAGTGCACAGAAGGATTCCTAACCTTTATGGGCTGCTTTAAAATTGAATTTTTTGCTACCGTGCGAATCACACTCGATACACACACTTTCTCTGCTAGCTCTACACTCTACAGCAATGGAGAACAACATAATCATACCTGCATGATCGACAGGACTTATTTTTTTTAGTAAAAGTTAGTAAAATTTTTTGTGTGCCTCAAACAAGCAATCGAAATCTTTTGGTGACTAATGGCGTCAATAAACATCCAAATAATTGATATGCAGATTTCTTGCTCTCCGATCCAACCCTCCAATGAACCACTGGGAACTTCTAAACCGCACGAAATGCGACTGAGTAGCTGTCACTTTGCGGAAGTAGCGTGTGGGCGATTTTCTTAGTCGTGCTGGCGCAAGTCTTCTTAAGACTCTGAGGCAAGCTAGTGTCAAACATTGGACAAGTGAGGACTGAGGACCGGTGGCTCCTAAGCAGATTTTGACAGGCAGTCCTATTCTATAATGGCCTTGATGGAAAGTACAAGGTTATTTATTGAAATAACTTTAACAAACTAGTAAAGCTATTTTTAAGTTGTAGTTAGGCCCCAGCGCTGAATAATCCGTTCTTGGTGGTTATCAGATCCATTTCAGACATGCAATGTAGAGCGCTATAGCTGTATTGAGGTACTGTTTACAACACTACTTCGCTCGGTGTAAATAGGACTTAAAAGAAATACCTATGAATTTAACGTTTATATGGAAAGTCTTTATTTTTGTAACTTTATGTATTTGAGCTCCTGTTTAGTAATAAAATGAGAGTGGAAAATTTGTATGTGAGTCTGATATTTTTGCAGCAAACATGAGAGACAAAATACTTATAAGGAAAAGAATATTTCTACTTTTCATCTCGATATTTTCAACAGAAAATAGTACTTTTCTAACATTTATTTTTAAATTTCTATAATAAATTAAACTGAACACTTTCGAGAAGTTTTTTTGGCATGTACAATCTCGAACAAAGACAAAAGCTTTTACTGCAAAAAATGTACAAAAAACGATGTAAATGCATTATTATTAATAAGACTAATAATATTTTCAGGATGCATTCAAAATGTTCTCCAAATTCGGTGACTCCAAATCGGATGGAAAGCAAATAACCCTGTCACAGAGCGACAAATGGATGAAGCAGGCCAAAGTGATCGACGGGAAGAAGATAACAACCACAGACACTGCCATCCACTTCAAGAAACTAAAGTCGATGAAGCTCGGCATCGACGACTATCAGAAGTTCTTAGACGATCTGGCGAAGAGCAAGAAAACTGAACTCGAGGACATTAAGAAAAAGTTGACGAGCTGCGGCCAACCCGGCATCACGCCTCATGTAATTATATTTAGCATTATATCTATAAATTTGAAAATGGTTTAGATTCACAAGCCAGCCCGGCAGATGGCGTCCCAGTGACGCGACTAGTATTATATATTGGGATTCAATTACTATTCTATTCTAGTAATATTATAAATGCATTTTTTTTATTATTTTAAACAAAAACTACTGATAGATGACTAACGCCTAATGTCGGATTAACGTTTCTTCCAACACAGTTATCAAGTGGGCAATGCGTCCTTGATTTCCCTACTATCATTTCTACATTTTTTTTCTATGCAGGCGAAACTTTTATAATTAACATATTAAGTGTACGTGTGTATAACAAATATGACTCTACTAGCAGCGCCCCGGGGTTTCACACGCGAAAATTGAATCCCGTGCAAAATAGAAAATCATCCCATGGCATCCCATAGGAACATTTTTTTGGGATAAAAACTATCTTGTATTAATCCAAGTTACCCTCTATGTGTGTGCTGAACTTCAGGAAAAACGGCCTAGCAGTTTTTGCATGAAGGAGTAACAAACAAACATACAAACTTTCGCATTTTTAATATTAGTAGGATGGTCAGTTGCACGAGCATTATTAAGTGCGTATACGTGCGTACGTATCTTTAACATCTACCCCTCCTTTTTTTTATTTTTTATTTATTTATTTATTTATTTTTGTTGACGCAGGGGAATGCCTTTACGCACGCTACCCAGGAGCCCGGGTGGCTCAACCGGGTACAGTGTCAGGCTCGACAACTAAACCCCTTCGGGTGCCTTCAGCCGCTATGATTGGAGGGCCCCGGATCTGAAAGCAACAGGGCGTCTCCAGCGACAGGCTGGCCTCGGTGAAAAGGCCAGACTCCTCCTCCTTAAGGACTGTCCGGCTTCCTTTGAACAGTCCCTAACTCCACGTTGGAACCGTGCAATGGGGTCAGGTTCCCATCCTTACCCCTGGTCCCAACGCTCCAACGGAGCACACCACGCCGGTTGTCCGAATCCACGCCGCCATCTGCTGATTCAGAGGGACGGGTGGAGGACCTCCGGCATTGGCTGGTCCCATCCGCTGGGCGGCGGACCAACCACTAAACGGCCGCAGAGGACAGGGAGGACGGCAACAACACACCGCATCTCCTCTTCCTCTGCGGCCCCACCACCAACGCAACAGACGGTGTGCCCCCGTTCGGTCGCGGTAGATAGGGTGCACGGCAACGACACACTAAGACACCTCTCCTCCCGCGACCCTTCCTTCATGGACGCATCCAGAGCGGGCCCCAGCGAAGCCCACCCGACGCGTCCCCACCCGGGATTCCTCTTGGTTCACCGTGGTT
Organism: Calycopis cecrops; assembly: GCA_001625245.1. NCBI lineage: Eukaryota > Metazoa > Arthropoda > Insecta > Lepidoptera > Lycaenidae > Calycopis > Calycopis cecrops. The sequence continues at coordinate 27,835 of LUGF01033535.1, read as the reverse complement.
ATGCAAGCCACGGTTACTAAGCCCCCTCACCACGACAAGGTGGAGATCCGTCGAGGTGGAGACATCTACGCCTCCTACGCGGCAATCAGCTAGCGTACGTAGCAACGCTACGTTGATGTAGGTAGTAGCAATTCAACTTGCATCAGACAGGACAAAAAAATTTAGGCATCCGTGAAAAAAAAAATTTAAAAAAAATATATATAATATATTATATACTCATGAAAATCGTTTCTCAATTACAGACCACGAAGTCTGCCGCAGCAGCAGCGGCTGTGGATCGGTTGACGGACACCAGCAAGTACACGGGATCTCACAAGCAACGCTTCGATGACTCCGGGAAGGGCAAAGGCATCTCCGGCAGAAAGGACCTCGTCGACGGCTCCGGGTATGTCTCCGGTTACCAACACAAGAACACCTACGACAAGGCCCATTAGATGCCTCGGCGCTTGTAAACTTTTTGTCCTAATCTTTGTTATATCTACATAAGTCACAATGTATGAATGTTTTAAAAGTGTATATTTTTAGTTGTTTATATTTAAAATTAGATAAAAGCGCCCTAATTATAAGTCTGTCTTATCCGTAGTCATATCACCGCTGTATTAACGAACGGGTCTATAGTTAGTCTTTATTGAGAATTAAAAAAAAAGAACCATGGTGTATTGGAGATCAAGGAGAAATATCTATCATCAGTAGTTATCGCACATCCCTCCATGTCACGTTAAAAATTTCACAGGTAAAACTCGGTGAAATTTTGATAATATATACCATAACAGGTGGAAAACCACATGTCAAGGTCGTATGACCTAGACATATTGGTAAGGAAATTTCCCTAGAATGAAAACGACATTAAAGACTCGCATCACGAATAAGGACATACAGACGTCACTGGGAAGATGTAGTGATGGGCTGCAGGGTGAACTGAATTTTTATCGATGATGCCTGCTGTCTAGTGGTCAAATGTCGAGGTTTCGAACCCTGCGGAGTCCTGAGGGAAGACCTTTTGTTTTATTTGGATATATTTTTTTAAATTTGGATAAGTACAATAATTGAATAGTAACTTATTATTTACTGTACCTAAGTACAAATGTAACTTACGTATACCTTTTAAAGCTAAATATCGTCAATTTTATGAATATTATATTAAAAGCAATGAGTGATATGAGTATTTTATGAAAAAAAAACTGTTTTAACTTTATTTGAATTGAATTTATTTTGTAATGCTTATTTGCGTGCTTGTGCGCATATATTATTGTAATGCTTATCAAATTGTTTGGCATCTGGTTGATTTTATTTTTCAATTGAATTAGGTATAGCATCGGGTGGGAACCGTGTAAAATGTTTTATATAATAAATGTAACTACCTACCCCTTTTTTTGTCCCAACGCCGTCAGTACCTACTGAGTGAGGGTCTATTATCAGTATCAGGGATATCGGCAACTGACCAGTACCTGAATAACGATCACACTCTGCTAAAAAAGGTAGCTGACCTCCTAGACCACCCATAGTTTAAAGGTATCCAGCAACAGAGCCTTTTAAATGTAATATTTTAACATTCATAAACGCACTGAAACATAAAACTTATAAAACTCTCATACGAGCACTTGAGTTTTATTGTGTGCCTTATTTTAAATAAGGACAACCCAAATTATATTAAAAAATAAATTTTATTTTTTTACAACATTCCGTTTAACGTAAAACCTTAAGAGTAAGTGTGACTTAGAAATATTTTTACATGAAAGATAATTTTTGAACTTTAATATCTAGTCTTTTTGTTTTATAATTTTTAAATAAATTACTTTAAAAAAATATTAAATATTTTCCTAAATATACTAAATTGTTCAACAAAAATTGTAGATATCTACTTATAAACCGCCATGGAAAATTGACTATTGCTTAATATGCTATGTGTGAAGAAATTAAACAATCTTGACCACCTTTTTTAGCTTCTTATACCTCATATTACTTCCAATCCTTATCGGTACGCCTTCCTTTGTAAAACTAAGTTATAAAGTTCGAATAGATGCATTTTGAATGTTAAATCATTTTGTCTTAGAATTTAATTGTAGCATTTTTTCTAATGGGGTGAATGTATGTATTAATTAATAATTTAATTGTAAAATAAATACCTACTATAATTTGTGAACTTTTATTTGGTTACCTACCCTTAAAGTAGTTTTACTTCGCTCCGTCGCAGTTGGGCAGGTTCGAACTCTATCTGTCATTTAAGACATGTGTTAAATTCATCGGTTGGAACCTTCGCCTAACAACACAAAGAAGCTAAATCAATAAACATTAGGATCCTACTGTTTTCACGGTCCTCTCTGACATGGCACGCCGAGAAAATGTCTTCCTCCACAACCTACTTGGTCTTCTTGGAAGTCACTGAACTGAATCCGGGTGCAAGTAGGCCTCCACAAACAAAATGTGATGTTGTGGACCAAACACGACTTCGGGTGAGCAATGTGAATGCAGAGCGCACAGTCCATTGTGCATCTACTCCGAAATCCACTACGCCAAACTCTTGCACGTTGGACAATGTTCTATCGGCCAATAATTCTGCTTTAGTGGTAATACCTTTAGTGGTGGAAAAAAGAAAACTACGAGTTATTTAGAGAACACGGGTCAATTAATAAAATATTCATACATGTAACCAGAGATTATTCACATGCGTTGGCTTCATTTTCAATCCCCTCCGCCTACAGGAGGAACTTACTACATTGTACGAAAACATTTAACATGCGTTTAAAGAAAAAGTTGGTCTTTGATGAAAACAATGTCATATACAGTAATAATTTTATTAAATATCCTCCAATTCATCAAACAGCGCCAAATAATACACTAATAGGGGAGATGTATTAATGAGTAATCCTGTAAAAGTCAAGTCAACTCACAGACTAGATAGAATATGTAACGTGGAATACATTTTACTCCGACATTTTAACAGAATTTCAATAGTTAAATATTCCTTACATAATATAAATTATAGACTATAGGTACATCAAACACGATTTTGTTGATTTAATTACAAGCTTCCATTAACAGGCTTTTTATTTATGAATCACAAGTGTCAATTGCTAAAGGTGCATCCAGACTGGACAACATATAACTCCTGTTATAAAATACAAATAGTAAGTAATTGTTAAATCTGCTTTGCTGCTTTTATAAATTAGTTATTCTTTACAGTAATAGGTACATCACCTAATGATTGCGGTGTGATGTGTGGTAATAAAAGAAAGAAGATATTACAGATAACTTGAGAAATATTTATTGCCTAAAATGCAATAGTATAACTTATTTATTTTTAGAAATCTCTTTCTTAGTTTTAATAAAAATTAAAATACGTAGACGTATGATTTTGGAAAAACGGATGTACAGTTATTCTGACAAGTATCTGTTTAATTTTTAATAAATAACATCCAGTGGCTATTCATGAGCCAAACAAATGATAAAACAATACCAGTCTAGATACACGTATATGGGAATTTAATATAGGCACAGGTCCCCCTCCAACACGATAGTCGCCATCTTTTAATCGTAGTGATGATATAGGTACTCTTTGTTTTTAATATCATTTTTTTTTAAATACAGTTCTTAAATACTTGCTTTATGTCATCGCTATATTTTGCCACATTCAAAGAGCTGCATGGCAAAAACAAGAACCGAGTCGAGTTTTTACAATAAAAAATAATAGAATTATCACGATATAATGTTTTTTCTTAACAAATAAAATGGCTGCAATCTGCGATCTGAAAATTAATCTCAAATTCCTTTTAATCGGATCGATTAAGAGATTTCTAACCACATTCGAGATCAATATAGAATATACAGCGTAATTTACAATTTCAGTTCTGTTCGTTTGTACAAGTTGTAAAATTTATTTTCACCATAAAAAAGCTGCTGGGTAAATGATTCCTGTGTGAGAAAGAATACTCCATAATATTTTTAGTATTTTTTATGACTTTTATGTTGACTCTTTTTAGGGATTTTTCATCAATGGGTACGTTGTAAGAACAGTTTTTCGATATCAGAATTACAATATTAGATTACAATGCTCAGTTTCAAATCTTAATAAAGATCGAATCACATTTTATACTTACAATGTTGTTAGGCTTTTCTTTTATAATATCTCGAATCAAAGGCGATCAAATCGAGATTGAAAGCCTTAAATTGAATCCTTCGTAGTACCTAAAACATAGCTACACACTTTTTTGCATAAAGCCGCTTCTATTCTTGAACTTCAATTAATATACTGTCATAACGGTGTTCTAGGTTCATTGCAATGAAACTTATATGAAATGATAGATATTATTAATTTTTTCATTATTTTACGATTCTAACAAATTGCCGTATAAAATATCTATTCTCATACTCACGTGTTTCTCACCTACAATATCTTATACAATTCAAACAAATCTCGAGCGATTGACTCGCTTTTCCTCATGGCTTCTACTGTCCATGTCAACTTATTAATTATATTTTACGATTGTTATCCCTTAAATCGGTTAGTTCCCATTCTGATTGCAATATTGAGTTATTAATGAGTACGAGTGGAAAACGATCTTAGTACTTATATAGGAGTACAAAATTAACCCATATCAATATGTAATGTATGTCTGCGTGCTATATGTTGGTTACTAACTAAAAAACTTAAATATAGTAAATATGATGTTTATCATTCAAACACTTACAGCATAATAAAGTAAAATATATTATGAACTAGAATGAATATTACATAAAGCTTTACATAGGCTTAAAGTAAATAGTATTGCTTTATTATAGACGCGTACGATGATTTAAAATAGACGATGCGCGTGCCTAATGCGAGCTCTAGAAAAAACAAGCGCAAAATTTACAATAGACAATTTATCCGTTACGTCTAACGGCACTACTGCCATAACAGGACAAAACTATATGCAATTAATATAGTAATTTTATTATTAGTTTTATTTATGGATTAGTTTCACATATCTATTGATATTTTGAATTCAGAAGTACGTGCAACCGTCAGTGTGTGTCTATATATTATACATATATCTATACCACATATTAAGCATTCATGTTTATTTAATTCACAGCATGCACATTCTACGCTAATATTTTGAGTGGTATCAGAAAATATTGATTAACAAATTGTTTCAATAAAATATATTTGAATAAATAAAAAATATGGCATATAAAATAGGTTAAAAATAAAATGGTTACGCCTCCAGAGCTCGCACTAAGCACGCTGGTTACCTTTATAAAGTATAATAACTTCTGCTATTTTTAAAACTAGCAAAATTTTAAATATAGAATCACACCGGCCCATTTCGCAACTAGACAACGTATGAAGTTTTCTAAATTCTTTATGGCTGTGATGATGTTATAGCATCGTGACGTGGCGCCTTCTGGTGGAGGCCCATGATCAACGTACGTCTAATGGATGTTTTGTCAGGTGTAAATTACATATACGTGATGTGTCATGCAATATTATAGCGATTTCTTTACATTATTCCACGAAATATGACAGTGTTTTTGTTGATAATGCAAATAATTTTAAACGCCAAATGGAATTAGTTTTGAATGTTATAATTTTATATCTTATGAATTACCAATAAATATGTTTATATTAAATATATTTATGTCGACAGCGTTTGTGCTTGGCGATGTTATTTTTATAATGATATAACTGGACTTTAAGGATATGTTACTGCAGATTAGTTTCACATTTTTATTTTTCGTTTTTTTTTATAAGGGATGTTTTTTCTTGTTGACACTAGTTACACATTTTTTTCTACCTACAATGTGTGTCTCGAAAATTCTTAAGAAGCGTAGGATACTTTTAAACCGTTTTTTATTTACACATTGTGCGACTTCTTTGAATTATATCTCGGTAAAAATTACAAGATTATGAAAAACATCGTCAGCAAAATGTAGTAAAGCCGCAATCAATTTTATTTTACTTGTTTGAAAATTGGGTGACATTTTATTTTTGAGAATATATTTTTTTTGAGATTTTGAATTGATACTTTTTTACCGACGATGTCTAATATCTATCTGACGCACGTCATTCGTCGTCATCATTACACTTGCTGAGGCAATAAAGCGAGCGTGCACTGCTCGCCTTAGCTGACCTTATAGTTGTATATTTTTCAGGTACATGTAGGTTAAATATAAAAATTTTTCAGTACTAATCCTATTTTGGATTTGGAGTACTCTTAAGAAACTCTCGTCGTTCGTCCAAGAACATTATTCCTTCGTAGTTTTTTGTAAAATCTTTTCGCGACAAGTCTCGTAAAGAGGATTCCTATTGATGTTACATACATATTCGGCTACACGTTGTGTTAGTACGACCCTGTGTGATTCTATTCTAAAACTCTCAACGTCGATATTCACAAATTGCAAGTCAAACAATTTTTTTTTTATCGGTAGCAAATAATATTTATCGCAGCATGCCAATCGGTTACGGAATGCGTCATATCTCCGCTTCGCACATTTCAAGTAGCGGCCCAAAAGACGCCCATTCCAAGCGGTCTGCGGTTACAATTTCCTTTGACACGTCTAACATAAGTGATAACGAAATGTATTTTGTGTCTATAATATAATTTTATCTAATTTATCTATGTGTATATAATGCAATATGGAATACAGATATTTCCTAGTCGTACTATCACATGACACCGCTTACATTGGGCCTTCCACCGTGCTGACTTTCATCGCGAAATAATAAATGGCCCGGCCGCCCAGGAAGAAGGCGAGTAGAAATGCACCGACGTAGGCCACGTAGACGCCGCCGCCGTGGGTTTTGGCGGCCGAGAGCGTTCCGAGGGTGACGCCGAGGGCTATGGCGAGGAATATGACCGACAGCACAGCGAACTTGGCGCCCCGGGCGCAGGCCATGCGGCGGCCCACCGACGACACCTTCCGGCAGTGGGGGCACCGCACCGGCGCGTTCTTCAGCAAGTTATACTGTAATACAAAAATATCATATTTTTACTCTGCTTATAAGAGTGAGAGGAAGCAAGATCAATGCGTATGGAACACCGCTTAGGGTCAATTCACACCAAAAGCGCGGCGAAGGGCAGCGAAGCGGAGCGCAGTTTCTGTGTCATATGAATTTCAACTTTATAATAATTATTATAATACTTATTACCGCATGAGAAACTCGAACGAGACGCGCGGATTCCCGCGAAGTCGCTGGAATGCGCGAGAAGTCGCTGGAATGCTACAGAACTCGCGAGAATTCGATAATAAGTACTATTGTAATGAAAAAAAGTTGAAATTCATATGACACATAAACTGCGCTCCGCTTCGCTGCCCTTCGCCGCGCTTTTGGTGTGAATTGACCCTTATGTTACTCGGGTCTCTCTGGATACTCCGTAAGAGATTTGGCGTGAAGATTGAACTTATGTTAGAAAAAGAAATATATTTAGAAAACATTGTGTTAATAACAGTTTTTTTTTTCTAAAGATTGATCTTTACTAAGGTTAAACCCTAAACATCTAAAAATTATAAAAAAATTATAAATTATATCATAAAATAACGTTAACCTATAACATTCTCTATTGGTCTAAAACATATGCATGTGTATGTATGCATGTAAACATGGGGCTCAGACCCCTGGTCTCCGGCAGATAGGAGAGGACATACTTGTTATTTTTTCTAACCTTACCACTCTGAGGCCATCGCAGTGTACCTAGCGTGCATGTAGGTTAAATGGCGCCCTAAATCCTTTATGATATGGCATCACATTTTAGAATTCTATTTAGACCTTGAAATTTTATGGTTACTCCAATTATTGCCGCCGCTAAAAGCATGTCAGTGCAGGCCAGGGCCTCCCGGACGTAAGGGAAAATCCCCCGCATGTCGTAGTAGTAGTAATAAATATTCTATTATTGTACATTCAATGAGTCTATTTTTCACACATTATTTGCGTGGTGGTATACACGAAACAAGATCTTCACGTTAAATTATTGTGAAATACCAGTTCATGTGTACCTACATTTAAATTTTTTTTTTATGATATAGGGGGCAAACAAGCAGGCGGTTAGCGACTACCGCCGCCCATAGACATCTGCAAAACTAGGTGTCTTGCAGACGCGTTGCCGGCCTTTAAGAAAGAGGAATGCTTTTTTCTTGAAGATCCTTAAGTCGTATCGGATCGGAAATATCGAGGAAGGGCAGCAGGTTCCATAG
>LUGF01033534.1:182340-197488 GCA_001625245.1 Calycopis cecrops | reverse complement strand
CCACCTGGTTAACGCCTGGTGGACGCCTGTTTGACGGCTAGGCGATAGGCGTTACGGTTACGATCCTTTTCCAAGATGATAAGTGTGCGGCGACCAGAGTCGTAAAATCGAAACTGTCAATCGATTTTTTCTAGCATAAATCAGACTGTGTGTAATAAAATTTACAGGAAAGATTTGTAAATATATTATTTTTACATCTTTCTGGGAAACTTCAGGTTTTTTTAGAAACAAAACTAGCATCATATTTATTTTCAGCTCAAGTCCTGATCATATCTTATAAGATATAATTGTGTATATGAATAAATAAACATGGAATTTTATTGCGATAAGATTTGAATAATTTGGAATTTTGTTCGTATGTTATTTGAGGTAGGTATGCCTTAATTATATTCTTAAACGCATTTAAACCAGTAGTAGATAACTACTAGTACAACGTATTTTTTTATTATTGTTAATATTATAATAATTATCATTTACACATACCATTCTCTATATACATTATAAATTAATTATAATATTATCATTTTATTTTATCATTGTATTATTAAATGTGGTGGTTAAAAATTATTGAAATATATAAATTATTTGTTGATTTCAGTTTGCAGCGTGCAGTAAAAAAATATTATTTTTAATTAAGACATCATCAAAAACTATACCTAGGTACTATTATAACTCAATTTATTTAAAAAAAAACAAGAGTCGTTTGGTAGTTTTCCCAGACATATTTACTAGTATTTTTGGTATTTGAAGTAATCGTTAGAGATGTAGGTAGGATGGCTGGTTACTTCGTACAATATTTTCATTCAATATAATGTTTAAATTTTTGGTTTTGGTGGTTTTTGTTTGGTATTTCTTTCTCTGCTAAATGTTTGGCCATCTCGTGCGGCACAACGATTTCATTAAAACTATAGTGGAAGGATAATTGAAAGCAAGGAGATGAAGACGAAGGCCAAGAAGGGCATATGTTGACCAACTGAGGGAAAAAGTGAACGTCGTGACGTACGAGGAGATTAGCAGAGGACAGGGCCAATTAGAAGAGAATCCACCGACAAGAGCTATACTCTGAAGTTAAAGAAGAAGATTTATTTTATGTGAAAGAACTGCAAAGTGGTTCTTTTCATATAACCAATTTTCATCCTGAATGTTTTCTTGAATATTTGTAAAAAGCAACATGACTAAATTGGTTAATGAAAAAAAAAGATACTTTGTTCGCCAGATTCTATACGGCCTTCATCGATCTCAAACAGTTTCATAGTATAAGTGCCAGACTGCATTACAGCTACAAGTACATTTGCATATGATATAATACAATACAATTTATAAATTTACAATAATTATGGTACAGAATCAGCCTGGGAGGAGGGTACTAATCCCTAGATGTGGTATCTGTCATAAAATCTGCTACCTTATAGTATGCCTTACCAAATATATTTTCCATGCAGGTTATAATCAGTTACAGTTTTATTAGATGTATAGAAAACGTATCTATACCTAATAGTTAGCGTAAGCTGTTATTCAATAAATAATTAAACTGAAGCAAAATGAACCAACAACATAATAAGTATACAATATTAAAATTAAAAGTTTGTGAAAAACTGATAGAAAATTCTTATAGGTGAATATAACTTGAAAAAAAACATATCACAATTTTTAAAAGTATTAAAATAATAATAATATAATTAAATGATATACATGTCAAAGAAAAAATACTTTTTTATTATTTATTTACATATTTAGTGACCGTGAAATGTAATATCATTATGGCCATTAGCCTATAGCGCGTGAACCGCACGCGCATATTCTATCTTGAATTAAATCCAGTCACGGTCAGTCGTAATACCGCGGCGGTTGTATCGTTTGTCATCAGTAATTAATGTTCTCTGTGTACACAACAGTGATACAAAGAATAAACAGAAAATATTAGTAGAAGTCCCCCTTTTTTCAAGGTATGCTTTTTATATTAGCCTTTTTTTGCACTTGTAAGATTTTTTATGCATAATTAATTAAAATTCTTACTTAGCTGATACGTAAACACATTAAAATTCTTCGCACAATTGAAAACAGTTTTTTATACTAACCTATTATATTACATCGTCAATTATTCACTTTTCACAAGAATTATATCAGAGGTGTCTTAAAAATGTGGTTTCTAAGAATTTACTTTCATCGATGAACTTGGCATCTATTAAAATTCGTTCGTCCGTGAACGTGAATGAAACCCATCCGTATTTCATTGAACCGGTGTTCAATTTTACGCTTATATTTTGATTACTATCATGTATTGGCTGCTCGGTGTTGCGATGTTCTAGTTTCAATCGAGTTGTCTTCGTCACCTCTCATATTCAGTTGGTAGTAATTAATAATCACTATATCTCTATTCTCTATCACATTTATCGTCCCATCTTTGAATTTAATTTATACATTCTACAATCTGCGCTGCTGTTTCAAATGCGAAACAACTATACCAACAACAATTATTTTTTTTATCTTATCAACATACCTAATATCTTTTATCTACGCCAAATTTCATTAAAATCCATTACGTAGTTTTTGAGTGAAAAAGTAATCGTATGTGAGTTACTTTTTCTTACTAATAAAAATTGCATGTAATTTCATGCAATTTTTCGCATGTATAAATTATAGTAAGACTAGCTGTACCTCGCGGCTTCACCCGCGTACATATACTCTTACTATTTTAAATATTCTTTGGCAAATATGATTAAGGTAAAAATATCTTGTAGGTATGTCATTTTTTCAAATTGTGATTTACACCTATCCCAAATATTGCCCAAATCCATTCATTAGATTGTTCTGGAAAGAGTAATTACTTACAAACTTACGCATTTTTATTATTAGTGGACATATTAGACAATAGTTTACCGCTTCCTTCTCGTGGTGGAGGGCTTGCATGCCTCTGTGCTCTCGAATATATCGAATATATTATGCCGGACAGGGCTACCCATACCGGACAAGCTTTTGGGGGACGCCAGACTAAGATCAGCTCAACTGAAAGGTCCTCCACCCGTCCCTCTGAATCAGCAGACGGCGGCGTGGATTAGGACAAGTAAGGGGTCCGCTTTTGGACAATTATTGGTGGCGTGTTTCTTTAAAGTACTGGGGCCAGGGGTCAGGACTCCAATTATAGCGGGTGAAGGCACCCGCAGGGGCTTAGTCGGTATTGGACCCCCAAGTGTAGAGTCCGACATAGGTCTAGGAGCCACAGGGGCTACTAGGTATCATACATAAGTGTCCCCCTGCATCAACAAAAAAAAAACAAAAATGAATAGGTATGTAAATATGTGGCCACCATCGTGAAGAAGACAATCTCCTTGCAGTAGCCAGATCACGATGGATAACAATACTTAACTAAATAAAATCATTAATTAAGAATTAGAAAAATTAAATAAAGCCTTCATTTAGCAAAAAGCATATTTACAATATTATGTTTAAAAAAACACTACTGTATTATATTATCAGGACTAACTAAAAATTTGTTCTAAACTTGAAAAAATAATTTTAAGTTGATTTTAGCTCCTTGAAACCGCGGGACAGACCTAGTCTAATATAAGACATGCTATTTACTGCTAGCAAATTATGACGATATTTTAAGAAATATTTTAATAACCTCTGTATTCACTTTTCTGGCAAACAAAGATGCTTATTACTCAAGACCGGCTGTCCTTGAGTTTATTGGAAAAAGTCGATCGTCGAGTCGTCAGGAAACGTTGAAGTAGACTAGGTACTGATGATATTGATTTTTTAAGTCAAAAGCAAATGTTTTCATTTCCTCATCGACTCCAATAGAGCACTGGACACTCACAAATCGCACAAAGTGCGATAGAATAGCTGTCACTTTATTGAGATACCATGTGAGAGATCACCCCGATCGTGCTGGCTGAATAAGTCAGCAGCTCAGCATAGCCTTATTAGATGATAATGTTATTTTATGACAACACTAGCTCTCAAGAAATAAAAGAGTTCAAATGTGTCTTTCAAATCCATTTTCAGTTATAAATTATGAATACATTGTATGAATTAATGTTGAAGTATGATTTAAGTACAAAATTGCGAAAAGAAATATTAGACGTTTTAGAAAGAAGAAAGAAAGAAAAACATTTATTTGACCACAACACAAAAGACACACAATAATTCGAAGGCTAAACAATAAAATAAGCATAGTGCGCCTTTAGGCTGCGCCAAAATGGTTGAGGTTCGGCATACGCTAAGTACTCATGCAATGCATGGTACCTAACACCGGTTTTCAACCTCACCAGTCGACGTCTTTGGCTTGTCGTGACTACCAAACAGTAAGCGAAATCTTAACATTATTTACACAAGACAATACAAAATTAATATCTTAAGTTAAAAATAAAAATAGCATTTAACTACCCACATCGCAAAAGACAAAGCACAGAAAAATAATAATACCCCCAAATACGTAGACAAATATACACGTTATACATGTATATGTTAAATTTACTTTATAAAAAAACTTTATAATGTTATCATCGTGAAGTATCAAATATAGGTACCTAATATGTTAAATTATATGTTAAAATCATAATTTAACAAAGAAAACAAGAAACTTAAATATCACTTATTTAATCATTAACATTTTTTAACAAATAAAGCAGTACCTAGTGCTTCTCTAGTAAATCTAACCTAGTGACACCGATGATTATTACACAATAGTTAAAGTCTATATAACCAGTTTTTTGTTGTGTAAAATGCAGGTATGCCTACACCTATAAATGTTAAAGGAAATCATTAATGAATAATTTAAAGCGGAGTTTATTCATTTGTTGATCGAAGACTTCAACTATTAAACCGGTTGATAATATTTTTAAACCTAAAACTTGATGACCAAGGTGATGCGTGAATATCTTTAAAAGTAATGTACATACATAACCATTCTCGTTAAACACGTTTATGGACCTAAACAGTTCAAGTTCCAGAATAAAAAAAATATTGTAAACACTTTTCTTTTTTATTCTCCTGCATAAGTGAAATAACTAAGTAAAACATAAGTCGCAAATAACTTAAATAATGATAGGTCAGATGTGGGTTTACAGTCGTACACTGTATATTATTTTATATATTATATGAAATGTGGAAGAAGAATGTTGGGTATATACTTTATACATCCAACATTCATCCACATTTTAAGCAATGGAGAATGTTACTAGGTATGCCAAATCGCTTGAAAGTTTGTCTCAGTAAGGCCCGTAAGTAAATAAATTTACTACTTTTTGTTTCGTTCAAAAATTCCTAGTAGTTTTGATTTTACAGGCATTCAAACTTTCGAAAAATATTGAGTTCCGCTAACGGTCACGGACCGCCTGTGACATCACAATACAACGCGCTCAGGTAGCTCGCAGTCGCCCGTCATAATACTTACTTCTTACGATGATATCTCATAAACTATTCATCTGATTGATATAGTGTAAAGGGCAATTTTAATTTGCATTAAATGCCTAAGCTAAATAACATATTCATTTGGATAAGGATTAATACTGAACTAAAGAAAATTGCTTTGAAAATAACGTAATGTTTTAATTAAAAATTTGAGCATAAAAGTGACTATTGTAAGTAAACAATAAGAGATAGAGATATGTTATATTGATCTTATTTGTAGCATTTTTAAAGATTTTGAATTCGCTAGTACATTAGTCAACTATATCTTTGCTAGCTTACGCGGCGTTTGCGTGGAAAGCTCCCAGTTGGCGAGATTTTTGGCGACCTATTCAACATTTAACGCCGTATTTCTGCTAGTTTACATAAAAGCATATTAATTTATATGCCCAAACGTTCATCAAAAATCATTCCTTCTATTGTTGAAACCGTATAAAAATCTGTTTAGTAGTTTTTGAGTTTATCGCGTTCAAACAAACAGAAAGACGCAGCTGGGCGACTTACTTTTATACTATGTATGTATAAAATTACTTTTTATAGACGTCTTTTATTATAAATGTTTTCAGCTTCCTGCATTTTCGAAGCTGTTATACATCCGTAGAGTATCTCAAATCACGAATTTTAATCCGATTGAGCTATTGTATCGCGCGACGCGGGCTGCCCATGACTTCATTCGTTGTACCAATACACCTCAGTCTGCCTCAGTCCGCTCGTGGTCATGCGCCCGTGAGGTTTTACGCTTTGGTAGTAGGTACTTAGCTACTTTTAAAATGTCCAATCCCAAGGGTATAAAATCATGTGTTGTGCCGAAATATACTAATACAACTATCAATTCGCCTATATAAGGTAGATTATCCGATTGTCCTTTTTCAAATCCTTCATCCATTTTAATCGAATAATGTTTACTTACTACACTATTAATTTAATGCGTGGATGAAAGAAAAAAATACTCTACAAGCTACTATAACCGCTGCGCTAGTATTTGATACTAAACGAAGCGCGGGCAGGGTTCGCAATCAAAATGAAACAAAAAGTTGTATATTTATTTACATAAGGGCCTTATTGGGACAAACTTTCAAGCGATTTGGCATACCTAGTAACATTCTCCATTCGGCTACATGCATGCGTGCAGCGTGTCACACCTCTTACTAAATATAATATCCAAGATTTGTATTATTGTATTAAATAAAAAGAGTAGGTGATGTATGTATGGTAAAGTGCAGAATCACACCCGAGCCCTTCAGGGCTCAGATGTGATTCTGCACTGTTCGCATTCTGGTGTTCACACCCCATGAGGTGCTATAGAGTATCATTGTCGGTTGGTATGCAATGAAAGAGCAACGAGTTTTGAACATAACTAAACGTAAACATACTATAATGAAAGTGTAATAACAGTTTGTAAGAACGAAATGACGCAATCAAGATGTCTTCAAATAAACGAGGGTACAATAGCTCAATCGGATTAAAATTTGTGATTTGAGATACTCTACGGATGTATAACAGCTTCGAAAATGCAGGAAGCTAAAAACATTTATAATAAAAAACGTTTATAAAAAGTAATTTTATACATATTATAAAAATAAGTCACCCGGCTGCGTCTTTCTGTCTGTTTGAACGCGATAAACTCAAAACTACTAAACAGATTTTTATACGGTTTTTAACAATAGAAGGAGTAATTTTTGAGGAACGTTTATGCATATAAATTACTATGCTTTTATATAAATTAGCAGAAATAAGGCGTTAAATGTTGAATAGGTCGCCAAAAATCTCGCCAACTGGGAGCTTTCCACGCAAACGCCGCGTAAACTAGCAAAAATATAGTTGACTAATGTACTAGCGAATTCAAAATCTATAAAAATGCTACAAAAAAGTTCAATATAACGTATCTCTATCTCTTATAGTTTACTTACACTTTTATGCTCAAATTTTTAATTAAAACATTACGCTATTTTCAAAGCAATATTCTTTAGTTCAGTATTAATCCTTATCCAAATAAATATGTTAGTTAGCTTAGGCATTTAATGCAAATAAAATTGCCCTTTACACTATATCAATCAGATGAATAGTTTTTGAGATATCATCGTAAGAAGTAAGTATTATGGACGCGCGACTGCGAGCGCCCTGAGCGCGTTGTAGTGTGACGTCACATCGTCACGGGCAGCCCGCGTCGCGCGTTACAACTTGTTTTACTTATAAATCGGAAACTAATTGAGGTATCGAAATAATTTTTTCACAAGTATTTTTTATTTTTGACAAAGAATATGGAGAGCTATTTATCAAAAATAGGTAACATTCTCCATTGTAAAAGATACATTTTTCTTGATACTAAACTGAAACTACTTACAGAAAAATGTGTTTTGCGCACCAAGTGCTATCCAAATTTTTTGTGAATTACGCATGCGCTAGTCACATTTTTACACAGAACATGAACATTTATTTAGTTGTACCTTTCCTACAATGCCAAAAAATTGCTGCAACTTTAAACTAAACATAATATAGAAGTTAAGCGAAAGCAAACATTTTATTATGCTTCAATGCAGTTGAACTGGGCTGGCACAAGGATCTCTCACTCACACGATGCCAACAAAGAAACAGTTATACTTTCGCGTTCCGTACAGTTTGTAAGTGTCCGGTGACGTCTGCATAGTAAATATGCGGACATCTATGGGCGTTAGTACTCATCAAAAGGCCCCAAAAGTATTATAAAAAAGAGGTTTAATATAAAAAATATTGTTGAATAATCTAGACTTATTTAACTGCTTGAACATTCATCGGTGAAGTCACACACACAAGCAGATAATTATAGTTTATTATCAAGCAGTTAATGTACGAGTAGTTTATTATAAAGTGAAGTAAAGTGTACTACGCCTACAGAGGGCGTCAGATGTCAAGGTCCCAAAGAGATATTTTAATCGAATTATTATCGGAATGCGTAAGGCATTTACTAACAGTGTCGTTATACTTTTTAAAAATAATGTGGCAAAGTAAAAAAGGTACCATTTCAGTCGTGCTTGCTCGATTCCACTGCTATGCAATATGACACTAACTCTTACTAATGGTGACTTCTAAATGGCTTATTTGAATAGTAATACTTCTGACGATTCTTTTTTAGCCCCAATACTCTATTATTTTTAGTTTTTTTTTATCAACGCATTACTAGACAAGTCCATTATTTTCTATATTCCAGACAACATGGTCCCCGATCCGGATAAAACGCAGACGAGTTTTCCGAAACTAAAGTACCCTCCGTTTAGAGATGACGTCACGAGGTCCCCCGACCTTTGGATAAAAGGCAAAAGGCTGCATGACGGCGCCGAGGGACTCTGGAGGATACATGACGATCTTTACGACCTCACGGATTTTATAAGCCAACATCCCGGTGGATCCCAGTGGCTGTTAGTTACAAAAGTAAGTGTATTTATGGCGGACATCAAAATCAGAGTTTATGTGCAAGTTTGTAAACGTTTTATTTACTACTACTAATAAATACTTATGTGAAAGAGTAAAAGGATTTCCTTATCAGTGAGTTTTTTATGTATTACTTGCACAGTTTTATATTTTGTTTATGATGGATAGTTGTGGACTGATGGATAATAAAAAATAAAGGAATAAAATTATGGACCAGGCGCAATCTCCATTAAGACCATCACAAAAAACCACACTACTAAAAAAATATTACATTATCTTAATGTAATATACACGGACACGTCGACAAGAAAATATTGTAGTACCTACCTACATTTTTGTATCACTTATACTTTTGACTCGATTAAAAATATAATGATTAAAATAAAACTAAGCACACGCTTCCGTATAAATATAAATTTAAAACAGATTTTACACGCGTAAAACCGCAAGGCAGATCAAGTTAATACATTATTGTATTGTTTGGTTGGTTGGTTGGTTTTCTTTATATATGCAAAGTTAGAAACGATTTGGATTCCTGGAACTTGACTTAAATGTTATTCAAAGATTCCGTTACATACATACGAGTCAAGCTATTAAAGCTTGTTAATAAAGCCTTGCTTCATTGCAGCTTTTCGTGTGATATGGGAGTAGCCGGTGGCTAAATGGGGTGAAGAAGCGCAAATCTTTTATGCTGTTCTTTTTATGTGATATTAATGAGCATCTATAGTCATTAAATAACTTCGATTCCTCCTTTGTCTATGCTATGAATTGAATTATGTGTACAATTTTAAGGCATATTGAATTTTGTTGTTGATTTTTTAATTGTGTTTGAACACGCGAGAATCAGAGGACAAGAGAATACTTTGCTTTTTTAGGCCATATTTGTTCTGACAAATCGCACGAAATGCGACAACAAAGATTTACCTCACGCCTCGTCGGTGGGTATATTTTTATAAGATAATGAGCACCTGAGATTTTCCTTATTTTTACTCGAAGGCGTAAATATAATCTGTAATAATTTTAAACGGTTCGACTTGCGAAAACGAGCAATATAATAGAACTTATAGTCGTTTGCCGCTATCAGCATATATTCTATAGTATATATAAAGTTGTCTTTGCTGAGTTTGTTTGTTAGAACGCGCTATCTCAGGAACGACTACGATTTGAATGAATTCAGTTAAGTTGATGTGACGTGATGCGACCAAATGTAGAGTCCATCGGGGCAATTCAAAACTCGTGTATAAAATTAATTATTCTTTCATTGCAAACTTCGACACGTATGTAGGGCAGATGTGGTCCACCAGTCGATCGTAGTCTTAAGCTCCAACACGGCCAAATGTAGAGTCGATCGCGCCAATTCATGGATAAAATTAATTTTTATATTTAATTCCAAATTAAATTTTAAAAGAAAACACTACCGAAGAGAAATCAAGGGTAGGACTGACAGCTTCACGTGTACTTCGAGGCACGAGGTGTAATACTGCCGGGTTCCGTTCGGACAGTTATTTATCATAAATTATAAAACCCATTTTGTGGTCGGACCCGGGATTTAAACCGGGGACCTTACGTCTGTGGTTACTCTCTGGTACTTCTAAACCACGAGGTAGTTAACCCCTGCTGCCTACGTGCATAACGCTACGACTAATTAAACTAGAGTTACGTGTGTGAAACCGCCGGCCGGTGTTAGTATCTCATATACTTGAAACTAGCTCTCTTGTTTTAGTTAATTAATACTTAGCAGTTGGATTTCTTTACCTTCATTAATTGCTTGTATACGTATCGTACATTTACATTTTTCATACAATGTCCTTTGGACCATGATAATGAGACAGTCATAATAAGTTCATAAAAGTATAATTTTATGAAAAATATGAAATATAAAAGACAAATTAATTATAATAAAAAACATATTAGCCAAGATAAAATACAATATATCACGTTTTCAAATTTATAATATTTTTATATCTTCTTTTAGGATTAGTACATGAATTAAATATATTTTAAATGTTAATACAAAGTATGTAAGAAAAAGAAGTACTGGGGACACAACACTACGTATTATATAAACTAAATCGTCTACTTTGTACTTTTACTACTTTCGACTTGTGACCCCTTCACAACTTGAAACTTGTTTAGCCTAAATAAGTTGTAATTTGGCATAAATTGATTCAAAGTTTATTTAGAATAATATTATTCATATATTTCAAACAATTAGGAAAAATACATCTAAACACGCGTATTTTGGGGCTGACTGCCTTACTCATAGAAAGATACATATAAACATCCATGATCGGTGTCAAATTCGAACCCGCAAACGTTGATGTAACACCTTGTTATCAACTGAGCCTATCGGTCTTGGAGTTTTATTTTTGTTTATTATTTAAAGGTTAAACACGTTAGCCCCATTCCAATCACCTTATCACTACATAGTATAAAACAAAATCACTTTCCTCCGTCTATGTGTCTGTATCTTTAAAATTACGGTACAGATTTCGATGAGGTTTTATAATAGATAGAGTTATTCAAGATATTTATATGTATAACAACTCCATTTTTGAAGTACGAAATTCATTATTTTATGTGTGATAATTACTGTGATATATTTACAATTAACGAGCTGACTGGTTTTTTTTGGTAACTACTATTAACCTTTTATGAGAGGGTATCTCCTTGGTCGTGCTGATTTGGAACTACTTTTATGAAGTGGGCGAAACTGCTGCTGTTGATGGCCAATATGCGTGCAAGTTGATAAGCGTTATTCCATTTACAGGGAACGGATATTACGGAGTCATTTGAAACTCACCACTTAAAAGGCAACTTGGCTGAAACATACTTGCCAAAGTACTTTGTGAGAAAAGCAAAAATATCACGCAATTATCCTTACACGTTCAAAGAGGATGGTTTTTACAAAACTTTGAAGCGAAAAGTTGTTGATAAATTAACTGAACTGCCGCCCGAGTGTCGCGAGAAAAGCAACGCTCTCACCGACATGTTGTTTGTGTCTTTGGTGCTTGCGAGCCCGCTGTGCTGTTGGCTCTGGACTAAGAGCTTCATCCTGGGAGCTGCCTCGACTGTGGCCGTGTCGCACCTGTTGTGTATGGTCACTGTGGCTGCCCACAACTACCTTCATAGAGCGGACAATTGGCGAATGTATTTATACAACCTCTGTGGATTCTCATACAGGTAACATTTTGTTTTTAATAGACAATAAGTGGATCTCGATTATGTATCTCTATTTTTCTCTTTTAATATATGTTTCTTTTAGTGAGAATCGTTTATAATACTTAAGTAGCTCCTGGAATTCAGAGAGTCGTCGGTGTTCAATTCCAAAGCTTAGATATTACTTCCGTAGGCTTTTCTATAGTTCTATTCTATATGCTTCACGACGGTTTTGTTTTATTTTATAGCAATCCCAGTGGAATACAAAAATAGAGAACTTGGAATTACTTAACCACCTGAGCACCACATTGTTGTGAGTCTTACTACTGGCCATTAGCCTCCATATTGCTTGAGGTTGTTGTATCACAAATTTTTAATTATTGCCCTTAAAGAAAAGTTCAAAGTTGCTAAATACTGAATTAATTATCGCAAAGTGAACGCATAGTTTTGTACCCTCATTTAACATTGGTTCGAAGGTAACAGACGAGCTCAAGGATATCGGCCTTTTTGTTTTTCATTATAATATAATAGGCTTATCTTTTTAATAACATAAGTGGCCAAACGCGTGATCAGAACCTATTGTTTACTACGACGCCCATAGACAGGCGGAACTAGTAATATGTGTTGCTCCTCCTCTTTTCTTTTCTCTCCTATGATAGGCCACCGGAAACTAGCAGACCGCAAAAAAGCAACAGCAAAGCTGTAACTTTAAGGCGTTATTGTATGATCGAGCGTAGTAGTAGAACACTCGTGACAAATCAGAGTCGACAGATAAATCCTAGGATATCTACATATAGGTATAGGACATTTGCAGTGATAAGCTAGTCCTGACCTGTCTCAAGTCATCCATGCTCGTCCTGTCATTGTTCCCTCTCTGCGACCAATGCAATGGTTAACCGTAAGCTAGCGAATACAACATTCATAAGCATTCACGAAAACAGATTTATAACCTTAACATTCACAAAAACAAGAACCCGGGCAACAACAAATACTCACGGTCATTATATTTTTACATCGACTTCGCATTTCAACATGTAACATTAAAGATAATAACTTGCACAATGTTATATATTTTAAGCAATCATATTTTTATTTATTTATTAGTACAACCACATCATACTGTGTAATGTGTATTATATTATTTTTTTATTATATAAAAATCTTATTACCTTATTAACCTTAGGCCAACAATGGGACACGTTAAATATAATATACGCATTATATTATATATGTTATATTATATCAAGTCAATTGGCTTGATATAATATAATACAATAATAATATAAAAACTGTGTTTTTTTTAAATTTATTTATTAATAAAACCAACAGCGCTACAGATAATACATAATAAATAACAATAACAAATAAAGTAAATATATTTAATCTCACTTATATTATAAATGTGAAACTTTGTAAGTTTGTTTGTTTGACTGCTCGTTCACGCAAAAACTGCTAAACCGATTTTCATGAAATTTATCACACACTAGAGGGTAACTCGGATAAACACAAAGGATAGTTTTATTCCCAAAAAAAATGTTCATATGGGATGCCATGGGATGACTTCTATTTTCCAAGGGATCAAAATTTACGCGGGAGAAACCGCGGGATGCAGCTAGTACACTATAAAGGTAATTTATCTGATACTTGTGGCAATAACGGTGTACATAACATTTTTAAATTACCTACATCATTCCAAATTTATAAATAAGTACAATTATAATTATATAATTACCTACCTATTTTTCATTTTGAACAACTATCATATTCACTAACTTCAGGAGAAAAGAGTATTCAATCCATTCCACTAATTTAGTACTATGTCACATGCGTAGTAATCAAGATAATATGACATTACAGCCACAGGAAATGTATGCAAAGTAATTAGTGATATTTAATAATAATTACCTTTTTATGTGAAGGTCAAATGCGCAGGCATAGTACGCACAAACTGTCTATATAAACATTAAGAGGCGGAAGAGTTCGTTTGTTTAGTTGAAAACATATTTCATTGTTAATCCATTTATCGAGGCCTAATACGAATAGGAGTAGAGTACTACAATAATGCGGGTGAAACCGCGCGGCTCTACTAGTCCACACATAAACGCAAACTCGGCTGTCTTATAAAGCAACGTATAGCCGAAACTACTTCACTAAAAAACTTGAAGTTTGGTTTACCTTTCATGATGTAAGTGAGCACTAAGAAAAGACATTCAATCCTTAAAGGGGTGAAGTAAGGAGGTGAAGTTTATTATTCCAATGCGGATGAAATAGCAGGGCATAGCCAGTATATTATAATAAGCGTACGCCGATTTTTGTGACGATACCTGCAAATAAAAATCGGTTATGATCTCATCGCAAGAGCTCCAACGGTTGATAATAAAAATAAAGGGGATCAAATAAAAAATATTAACTTGTTATCGACAACGACACAAGTTGTTTACGTTTCGTAGTCATAGCGTAGACGTGTAACATTAAATTTATTTATATTTACGCTTTATTCGAATTCTAGGGTTTTTTCATAATAGAGATCAAATTTCGATATAAGTCGCCCATACTTTGGCCGCCCTCAAATTTTTGAGCCCCTAACCTGTAACTCTCATAAACATTCAATTTGAAAGACGGGCGTGCTCGAAAAAACAATATCTTCAACTTATTAATCAGTTAAGACGTTACATAGAAACTGGCCAATTGCGTTTTGGACAAGCTCATCGTGCGTTAGGCGTCTAATGGAGGTACAAGTAAGAAACAAAAGGAGAGACTATTCATAAGAGTTGACAAACTTTATTTTATCCAATACGTATATTGTTACAAATTACCAATTGGGGCGATTTTAGATCACCAGGAAAAATATCTGAAGGATTCCTTCAAATATGAAACATGTGTGAAGCCGGGGTGGATCGCTAGTCTTTAAATAAATCTCACGATCTTAATCAGCACGTGAATGCAACTGCAGTTATTCTGTGCGAGGTGCACTAGTTAGACCAGGCACATTTGTGGGGGGTTTATCTAGGAGGGATGTTGTACGGTTGCCCAATCAGTTCGGTTGAACTTTCATGTATGGCCTATGTACAACTCCTCAGTTGTACTCTGACGAATACCTATGTGACCCTGTTGATCTTGCCACCTATTCGTGCACAGTTGCACGCTATGTACTCATTCGAGTACCTAG
>LUGF01033534.1:106211-147353 GCA_001625245.1 Calycopis cecrops | reverse complement strand
AAGCCTACACCCGGAGTCGCAGGTCCCGGGGCTACTCGGGGTTACTTCCTCTGCCACACGATGGACCCGGCACCCGCACGGTGAATCCATGGAATGCTAAGAGGTTCGTCTCTAAGTGGCCAGTATGTTTTTTATATCATACCTATGCCTATTATCTTATCATCTACCTCAGAACGCTTTACGTAAAAATAATGCCCTGAAGAAATTTTTTTTGGCGAAGTAATTTCCCAATATACTTGATACTTTCGATTAGGCCTCAATTTTGTATTAAGCAAACGAAGATTTAAGCCGACTAGAATGAAAAGCTATAATTTGACTTCGAATTATTTGTGGTAAGCCAAGGAATGGTTAAAATTTAATAAATATGAAAAAACTAAGAGTTCTATTTGTGCCGGTTAAATTTTCGCCACATTTTTAACAAAGTTGTCAAAATCAGCAATTTTCGTTTTTTAATTATTAATTTTGAAGCGGTACGAAGTCCGCCGGGAAAATATAATGATGTGCGATACTTAAAAATACTTATACAAGCAAACGTAGGGTGTCTAGTGCAATTTGAACCAATTTCACATAGGTCCTGTGGCGCAATGGATAACGCGTCTGACTACGGATCAGAAGATTCCAGGTTCGAATCCTGGCAGGATCGCAACTTTTTTCGTCTTTTTATTGAATAATTATAACTATTATGTATATTATAAAAAAAAAAGACTGATACTTGAAACTTACTTTAAAAAATATATTATCAAAAAACAATGTTGCCATTGAATTGAAATGAAATGATTCAAAACTTTTTTGCTCCGTTATTAATTGTAAGATACATTTAACAATGCCATACAATTTACGTATACAGTGAACGAAAGATAACAGGACACTAATATTTGTCCATTGTCCTCAATAACTTTATTTATTGTACAATATAAAAATACCTGTATATTTACCAAAAGTTGTCTTAACAATATTTCAAACATTTTAAGAATTTGATATTGATAAGTTGGTGAAAACAACAACCAATAAAAAATACTCTCAGGTAAACGTATATTGGAAATCAGCTTAACAATAGGTACATTACACGAAAAAGTTGCAATCAATTTGCTTTCAAAGATCCTGGAATCAAATTTATAATAGGAAGTCTAGAACAGACAATGCTCGTCCGACCAATATTGAAGCTACAAAGAGTACTAATGAATTCGATTATCCAGAACGATTCTCCGCTTTCTGGTTTAGACGGTCTAACAACAGGGCGCACAATTTATGATCACAAGCCAATAGAACACTTACTGAATCGTGTTAAAGTTTATTATGGAATGTTTACGGGAGTTGCATCACAGAAGATTCTCGGGTCGCTGGAGGCATTCAAACTATTTGGCACAGCACTCACTTTACTCGTCAAGCTAATCCTCACTAAATTCTTATTAAATCCTTTGCTTAGTTTTTTCAGGAGTTGAGCAACTTCCGACTGCTAAAGAACTAAATATTTTTATAATTTGATAAATCAACTTCTTTAAGACTTTAATTTAAATTTATGATGTTCCTAATTTGTATTGTGTAATGTAGTATGATGTAGTATATCGAAGAATAAAAAAACGTGAACAGTTCCCTGTGTAATTTGCAATCTTCTTTTTTTTCTTAGCATGAACAGGTTCAAAGTAAAAAGTGAGGAAAGTATAAAGCAGTCAATGAACTGAGGTGATTTTTTTTATCTTCATGGTGAATGGAGTTTTATAAGTAGTCTGGTTAAGTAAAACTTCCTATGTATTACTTAACCTGATTAAGTATTTATAACCTTACAAGAAATAACATTATTTTAAAACGAGCAAGTTACAATTAATTTTAAATGATTATGATAAAAGTATTTATTTATAATAAAGGGATTTACTATAATATGTGGTAAGCATTCAATGTATTGACGAAGGGCGAAAGAAGAAGAATGTGATAATGTACTTTAAATGATAAATAAGTACAAAAATACTGCTGCTGTGTTAATAAATTGCAGCTGCAATCGTAAAGCAAATACAATTAATTACAATTAAGTGTTATTTAATTTGCTATACAATTAATTGACACAATTGCAGTATTTCATAGTCGATGCAGCTACCTCTTTACCTACATACACTAATTTGCATGGAAGACGCAAGCCGTCTTATAATGTACGTATTTAGGCAACATCGTGGAATCTCCGTAACGGTGTAGTCCACTGGATAGACCTGTCGTTTCTATAAATACAAGTTGTTCTAGAAAATTTATTCTGTAGAAAGTTCTTTATCTTAATTTAGATTATTTAAAACGTTCATTTTTAATATTTATATACATTTATTTTACCTACGTGTTAACTTTCTTTTTGTGGAAATTTACACATTTCTTTATCAAAATAAAACTAAGTTATTATGTTATGATTACAATTAGATCTATTTTCGTCAACGTTCTACTGTTGTATATAACTAGTCGACGCCCCGTGATCTTAGCAATTTTTTAAGAATTCATCTCTTTTTAATTTTTCTGCACATTCTATGGCTGGAGTTCTGAAAATGAGACTATTACCGATTTTACGCGCATCTATCCCCTAATCACTTTTTTAAAATCAGTTTACTCTATTATAATACGTATAAAGTAATATAACAAATCTCGGAAATGTATTATGTAAATTACGTTCTAAGCAAAGCTACTTAAGACCAGGGTTGATAACTGTACACATGTTTTAAGCCTAATCAGGGTCATATGATAATATATTAGTTGTTCACAGTTGTTTCTCATAATATGTTCATATAAGCACGTTTTAAGTCATAACAATAAATATTGCCATCTAGGGTTGAATTATTACGTGATGAATTGTAAACAACATGAAACCCGGCAAGTACATGTTATTTGTTATCAAAATTGAGGTATAAAAATTACAATCAAAGGAAATCTCGATACAATAATAATGTTGAGTAAACACGTTTGTTTCTGAGTGACAAAAGTAAATTGCGTAATAGGGATGATAATTTTGTTTTTAAATGTATATCAAAATGTTTGTGTTTTTTTATAAAAAAAACCTACATTATAGTATAAAAAAATTAAAAATGTGTCACGGTGTTTGTGTTCGTACTTCTCCAATACGGTTTCATGAAATCTTCAGTGTGTTATCAGTACGTATGAGAAACGATAAGTTTTTAAAGTTATATTAACGTGATAATAATAAAGTTGATTTTGACTCGATATTCTCACGGGATAGAAACTTAGCGGGCGCAATTACTTCACGACAGTTGTAAAAGTTGAAGTTTGCACGTCGCTCAAATATCGCAATATGCTTTACTTGTTACCACCCCTTGAAAGTTCGGTTATGAAACTTGACAACTTCAATGACACTTCACAATTTAATTAAAGACTAATTGTAATTACATTACCCAACTAAGGTAGTGGTGTAAAGCTAAAATGAAGCGTTGAAACTGCAAGGAAAGTATTAATAATATTGTAATTACATGCATATCAATAAAAAGGAATTGCTTGGGCTCCGCGAATACATTAATAAATAATAGTAAATGACATATGACCTTAAACCGGTACTTCAACATTAATAAAAAGATTATTTCCTTCAGAAAAAAACGGCGAAATGTGAGTCATACTCGTACACAGAAAGGTCTCCCCAATGGGATTCACGTGGCTTTTATTCTGTGATAAAGCTGAAAGTTTCGGGTTTTAAAGCCTAGTACACAGGGAATGGGAAAAAATGACAAGCACCTTCTATTCTATTCAGACAAATGGACTATGATTGGACTATAACTAAGTTTATAATATAGGTGCGCAATTAATTTTGTAATTTTTTTGTGTGGGCTATCGCTAATTACAAAAGTGTTCTAACATGATCGGAATGATTGCTGATTTCGTTCAGAACCCGTTTTAGCTTGACACCAAACATAGATTGAAAGGAAGTACCTACCAGATCACTTATGAATAAATACTGTACAGTAAAGCGGTTTCTCCCTTCACTTCAGTGGCCTTGCTTCGACGCAAGGCTTGTCGTTCACCTCGGAGGAATGTGACCAATAACGCTTTGTTGACGATTGTGGAGATCATTATTTTAGACCAAGAAAGCCTTAGATTAGGTCATATCGATTAAAGTAATTGATACGATTTCTATTTAAAAACTAGTATGTGCAAGCTGGAGCATGTTGTAATTGAAATTTGTGAGCAGTAATGTCTAATTTTTTTTATTATTTCTTAAACATTTCTGTTCACTGATCATGTGAATATCAATCATAGACATAAAAGTCCAATACACAGATTACTTTACTTTCAACTTCTTTACATTCCTTATTCCTAAATATATATTTTTGGTCTTAAAGAAAAAAGTAATGGCCATTACATCTTATAACCTATTATATATTTTTCAGCACTAACACTTCCTATTTATTTCAAGCTCTGTTAAAAACATTTCAATTTATAGAACCAGAATTGTTTAAATCTAATATCTTACTTCCCAAATCATTAATATCTAAGATATTGAGACTAATGCTATCGTGTCTTACATTCCTTAGCGTGCGTGAATTAAACAGATTCTCAAACATCTAGTTGACCTTCCTGTGGAATGCAATGTGCCTTACGTACTAATCAACTGCTGAATTAGAAGTGACATGGACTTAGTTGGCGATAATATCAACAGCGATTGTAATATCCAGTACTTCCACTATACAACATTATTCAGCCTTTGCATAACACCTACATATATTTGCATAAAATTAGAATTTAAAGTCTGTTATTTTTTAATAAATAAAAATTATATTCTATAAATAAATATTATAAATCCTTTCACTGTTAAACAAATTCAAACCGAGGTTTAGATCGTCGAGTATATTTTTTATAGTGACAAATGTAGCGACATTTCTGAATTATAGTGTAATTATTGGGCTAGTTTTAATATTTACAATAAGTATTATTTCTTTAAGGAAGCGGGTATCCAAAGGACAGCGGACTAGTAACAATCTAGATCCAACCGATCGTTTAACTTGCATACAATATTAAGGGCCAAATTCACTTTCCTACTAGAAACTTAGCGGAAAATAAATTTCGTCTTCACAGTAGTAACAGCAAGTAATGAATTAGAGGTATCTTAACTGCCTGAGTTAATATACTACTGAGTTAAGTATTAATTACAACTAGCTAACAATTTAATAGCAACTTGTGAAACAGGCCCTTAACAACATTCAACTCATTGTTTTAATTTAAAAAACACTAATGATAATGAGTTGAGAATCGATAAACCTATTTGAATGCATGCGATTAGGCAAGAACCACATTGTACTACAAGCACAAAGCGACCCACATCGTATCCTAACACACACATAGTGACACAGTTTGTTCGCCTACTACAAGGTAGTGTTGCACAAGAGCGAATATCTGCAATGAATGATCAATGATCATCGGTTATTAAAATCTCATCAGATTGTGCAGATCAATATTACTGTTATTAAAAGATTCCTTCTGAAATTCGATCGTGTTTGCAAATATTTGTACTGACTGCGTCAAAAAGATGGTTGTATATTTCGAGCGTAGTAAAGTATGTAGAATTATATCTTCCCGGCTTCAGTCTAAAGTCTATAACTGCCAGACGAATTTAACTCTATGAGATGTCGTTAGATTCGTCTCAATAACGCTAGTGACTACTGGTGCTACTGGTACACAAGTCGGGTTTTTTTATTTTTTGATTTAATTAATCCCTCTAATAACCCACACGGGAGATGCGGCATCTGTGAATATCCGATGGAGTAAGTGTGGTAGATCGACGGTATTTAGTAAAAAAAGGCGAGCTGTCTTTACTGAGTAATATAAAAATAGAAAAATATTTAGATTGGCTGTAATAAGGTTGTTACTTTGCAATTAACATAATATGACAAAAATTGATATTATGTAAGAAATAGATACTTTCTCGGTCATGTCGGTCATAGTGTTGCGCAGTATTGGAACGACGTCTTTCAATCTCTCAATTTATTTAATAGCTTTTGCCTACTATTTCGTACGTGTGAAATGTTGAAGTGTTTTAGGGTCTTTAATCTTTATGCTGATTTCGTGACCGGCTGCCTGTTAACACAATTTATGTCAATTTAATTATTCATTTCATTTTCTACTACGTGGTGTAGTAGTAAGTGTTTTTTACTTTAAAAATTAATGATCATTTCGAAAATTGGCGAAGTTTCGGGACCCAGTTTGAGTAGCCTTGGGCGAAGTAACAAATGAATGTGCAATAAATAGCTACATGTGTATTGAGAAGCAGAAGTAGTTTAGTAAGAGGTGGTGTCACGCAGCAGGCGTGAAGCCGAATATGGTCGGAGGTACCTCTCGCATACACGGTGCTGTCGCGTTCGTGTGGCTTGTAGGTTGATAGGCCATCGTGGGGTCGGATGAAGGAGGGCAATATGTATAACTATGCGGATATAAGCATCGGCAGTTATGAAAATGTGTCTGTCTGCTCGTGTGCCCCCTTAAACTATAAAAAATAGTTTTTGCAACTGTTTTACGTGTCGCGCGTGTACATAGCACGCCAGTAGTACCCAGTACAACCTATCGACCGCAGCTTACGTATTTTGGGGCACGTACGGTTATGCACGTGTCGCGCCGGTATTTGGGGCGCTGTTTAAATAAAATATTACGTGTAATAATGTAATGTTTAACGGTTAGCCGACTTCGAGTTTAGGAAGTAAAGCGTATTGAGCGCGCCTGTTACTTTTGTGTTTGGAAACCGCAGTTGCGTTTGTCGGCCTCTAAACGGCCGCAAACAATTTATCAGAAAAAAATATCCCTGATAGATATAAATAGAAATCTATTTTAAGTCGTTGTTACATTGCCGTCGAATGGATTTGAGGCGACAAATCCAAATAGCGTTACACGCTACCATGACAACTACATTTTTTTTAAAGAAACTAGCAGTCCGTGACAGTTTTATGAATACCGTCTTAGACATCCGCATAATCGCAGATGCGTTGCCCTTCCTCCTCTCCTTTCCATGGACCACCGTCCACCGGATACACACAGCACGAAACGCGTCAGCACCGTGTAAGCGTGATGTCTCTCCGGTCGTGCCGGACAATTCGGCTGCACTTTTACTAAGCAATTTCTGCTTCTCCGTCCTTCTCATCGCATGTAGTACATCGTAGGCCACTGAATGCCGTCCCTAAACTATAAAAAACATTATACACCGATTAAGTCCTAAAAAAACTACGTCATCATAAACGGAAATAATAAGGAGTTACACAATACACAACAATTTAAAGTCTCACACCAGAATTAGTATTGTACGACTTCCTGGTAACAGACGAGTAAAGCATGAACACAAGCCGACGTTACGTAAATACGTTATAAAACAATATATCTTCATCAATCTGAGTGTAAGACTGAATAATTTAGATTTCAATTAATTATATAACAAGATAATATATAAGTCAAACCAATTAATGGCTTGAAAAGATTTTTTTTATTGTATAAGTGGGAAGGGGAAAGGTAGTTATGAGATATAAGTAATGCCCAATGACAATTCCGAAATCTGGTAAATTGACTGCCATTCCAGGGCCTATGGAGGTGGGAGAGAAAGGAGGGCAGCGGATCTGTATATGCGTTCATGCGGATGTCTATGGACATCCGTAGTCGTGAATGCTCTCCTAATGCTCGCTTGCCCCCTATACCATAAAAAAATCTACAAAATGCAGATTTCGCGATGAAATACCTTTCATTAAATCAAACAAAACTTTCATTTCTTCGTACATGTCACACGGTTCGTAATGGAACTGAAAACTGAGTCTGCAGGGAACTGGTATAACTTTCCTAAGTAAAGTGGAGTACGGTGAAGTTTTTCCTATTAAATAGACAAAGTTAAAAGGTGTTTAAACAAATATTCTCACGTCTGCAGACGGCGGCGCATCGAGTACGTGACGTTAATACGGCGTACGTGTATAAATTTTTACCCTCTCTAAATAATATCGTTGGATTTTCATTTGTCTGCATCCAATCGTGGCTTAAGTAAACTACTAAAGTACGTACAAAATAGACTTTCAACCCGATTGAATAGTCTCAGAAGATTCTTGCTTAGCGTTCGCTAAAGATTATTTTATTTAGAACTAGTTCGTATTCTTGCTGTTGGACGTTAAGCATCCCGAGAAGATTCCTGTCTATGAGTTCGGCAGTTCCTTATCTGATAAGCTAGAATAGGCTGAATATATTGCAGTATTTAATTAAGCGAGATTTAAATCTTTGCTTACATTGCAAATGCAATCTAAAACGCAAAATAATCGTACTTACTATAAATTAAGAAATATACCTTATATTTCTTAATTGCATATGGCCGATTGCTAGTAGACGTATTTTAACCTAGGTTCTGCATTATAAACTTCTCTTCATTTTAGCCATTCCACTCACTCCGTATGAACCGAATGACAGATAGATAGGAATTTAAATAATAAGTAGTTTTAGATGTTAATAATAAAAAATATAACACGCGCACTAAAAAAATATTGGTATGTTCATTAAATTTTCATCCTATATTTTACCCTGTTGCTGATATTGTTTGATTTATAAATTGGTGTCTTAGGTGCCAGTGATTTTAAGAAAATCGCGGAAGTACGAGATAAATATAAAAGTTTTATCCGCCTCACAGAATGGGAACACACAGTTGAGCTCTGACCAAATATTTGCCGAAATTTTACCGCCGAACCAAAGTATTAAGTGTGTTTGTGAAGGAGATAACGGTCTGACATTCTTTAGTGTTCCAATAAGCAGGCACCATGTAGGCATGGCGCGCGCCTCCATGCCGTGAGGCGTTGATGATGACGGTCACAGCGCTAATAAAATATACTTACAGGTGCTGTCAACTAGTACGATAGACTGTGGTATTGTTCGCGATCGAATTAGCTTGCTTACTTAGAGTTGAGAGTTGTAGTGTGCTTATTGATCCTTTATGTTAAAATTAATTTCTTGATTACTTTTACTTACGTCATAATCATTAATCACTTAAAGATCTTAATTTAAGCTCCTTTTTCATGTCCATGTGTAATAGCTTATTACTTTAAATGTTAAAGCATGAACATGTTCAGTCCATATTATGATTTTAGCTAATTTTCTTAATATGATTATTAATGATCAACAGCCTTCAATGAATACCGAGCAAACTTATTCGCAATGAACATGCCAAATAAAAGTAGCAACATCAAGGAGAACAAAATTTGCCTTGATTTTTATTTCATTTGTATAGTAATTTGTATGTAAATAAAACGTCGTGACTGGCTTTAATGCATAAAATAGCGTCTAAAATCTTTGAAACTCTCGCTCTATTGCTAAAGTCGAAAATATTTAATATAAAATATGTAAGTATGCCAGATTTTCGCTAAGCCTATTCAAATCCAAAACTCTGTACACGAAAACATGTAAGTAGGTGTATACACCAGTTTTTTGTCAAGCCTGTACAACTCAGGCGAGTTCTCCGACTTAATATTCTGTTTTCGTCGTATGGCCACTGGAAGAATAATAAACGACCGTATTGTCATTTATAAAAGAATCAGGGGACTCGAAAGCATTGCTCGAGTGCAAAGTAGATAGGAGCCATCGCCTTTGACTTAAAATGTAACGTCTCAACGTCAGCTCTTATTGGTCGTAAGTAAAAATGGAAATAAAAAATTGAATAAAAGTTTTGAAACCTAAAAAGGAAACAATACAATTAAGGTGGGAGGAGGTAGGAGGGCAACGCATCTACGTTAACTCTATGAGAATGATCGTCGGGGTAGTCATGAAAATGGCTCCGACTGCTCGTGCATGCTTTCTTATACTATCAGGAAATTAACAACACTAATTGATAGCCATTTCTTGGTACTTAAAAAGATGACTCCCATTAAAAATACAAGAAAAATCTGTCTAAAATAAAACTACTCTTAATTAGTCTGTTTTCATTATAATTTTTAAGTCGGATTTTCGTCTTTTTTTTTAATTATTACGAAATTTTATTACCGAAGCTAATGACAGATATGACTGAGAGTATACATAAAACTTACACATTATATGAACAATGACAGTTTCGCGCTACTTTCCTTTTACCTCCATCCAGCTTCATGGTCAATGTAACTGGTCTTCTCGTTCGCGTCGCACCAATTCTAAACATTCTTAAATATATTATGTATAAACACCCAACTTGTTAAGAACTTTCACGAAACCATCTACATATTCTAACAAGGCACACTTTTCTCGCATCTCGAAATTCTTGAGAGCGCTTTGCTAAAACTTAAATTATTTCAAGTCCTCGAGATATTTTAACAGTTGAAGAGCTTGGAAACCTTTGGGAAATATCGCAGTTCTATTCCCACATCTATTCCATTATTAATTTTTAACAATTCTTTTTTAAGAACTTTTTATTATTAGTTTTATTTATCCAATGGATATCATGAATATTTATCACATCAAATGTAGGTATTTTGCTTTCGTATTGTTTTGTAAACTTTGGTTACTAATTAGCACCACTTTCTCTTATTTTCTTCATTAAGATAATATGTTGTTTTTATTAATGAAAGCCAAACAAACACGTTTAATATAATAATGCGAATATCTTGAAATCACTGGGGCAGAAATTCTTTCGGAATCAGACTACACTACACAGACTACACTATACTGCAAGCTTGCATGCAGCCGACTTCGGTCGGCACGACCGAGGAGCTACCTCTCGCTTACACGAGACCGGCGTAAAGTGACAGCTGGGCTGTCACGTTTCGTGCGGTGTGTAAGAAGCCGTCCGTAGTTTGAACTTTTGTTTTAGCTTAGTCGAGTACAATGGGCTATTTTCCAAGTTTTTAAAAACCACTCCAGAATGTTTATCAGTGATCAATGAGCTTAAACATTTTTTTTATTTTTTATTCTGATAAGTATTTATTTTCAAATTTTAAATTAAAAATTCAAAATTTCAAAGACCCGCGAAAACGCTTCTTTAAGCAAAATGGCGTCCTGTGACGTAGATATTCTGTATCCTTAATGTCAAGTAGTGAAAACTTTTAGTATGTGACTTATTTCATATGTAGCATTTGTTTATTTTGCATTATCTTTGTAATAACAAACATTTGTACCAAGTATCAACATTAAACAGTGACCATAATATTAAAATTATGACCTACGAGTCTTTGACAAATGACAATTGACAACTTAGTTACTACGCATATTAAGGTACCCGCGGCTACCATAGAGCTCACGCAATACTGACGTTACAATCAATTTCAAGTCGTTTCGTATCACGTGACTCATGAATAAAAATACGTATTTTTTTAAAATAGATTTTAAAATAAAATATTGATTATTTACTAATTATTTCACTACATAATGACTTCATAAATCATATTAATTAAAGATTACATTCAATAAGCTTATATTTTTAATACTGGAAAATAGCCCATTGATAGTTGTAATCATGGTCAGAGACTTCCTAACCTAAATATTTTTTATTTTACGAGTTGTTTTTGATAAAGAATTATACTACACAGGTAGTCTTAGTTCATCAAAGTTATGTTTTTCTATAGTCGAAGGGATTAACGAACAGACGAAGGCATGTTCATGACTATCGACGACCATAGACATCAGCATAGTAATATGCAGAAGCCTTGCCCTTCCTCCTCTCCCTACCTCCATGGGCCACCGACTTACACACCGCATGAAACGCGACAGCACAGCTGACACTCCGCCGGTTTCGTGTAAGCTGCTCGTAACGGAATAAGAAACCCCGTTACGAGCAGAAAGAAAAAAGAGAAAAAGAGCAGAAAGAAGATTATGAGCGTTAATTCCGCAGTACTATTTGCGTAATAAAATTATTATAACGCATTTATTTTACACCGCAACCGCAACATTCTCGGTAATTAAAAGCACTCCATTAAACCTAGGATAGCTATAAATTTCTATACAAAGAGATACATAGGTTTACATTAGTACCACTTTTGTATGAAACTACAGAATACGTGGTTAATGGGTTGCTTTTTTGTTGAGAGCTCATCGGCTACAAAGATATTCAGTTTGTTGACTGGCGTTTGTCATCATGATCAACCACATTCTGTCTACTACCTAACATAAAATAATAATAATAATAATACATTTATGTGTAAAAAAACACACAGAGCCAACATTAAACACATATAACGAGTTAAGAATTAAATAAATTAGTTAAGAAATAACTCACATTAATTGTTGGTAAAAAAGTAAAACAAAAAAGCTAACGAAAATGAAACCTTTATTATCTTTTGCTTTTATTGTAAGGTTTTGTACATTAACTCGGAACGTAACGTAACGTAACGTAACTTTATAAACACCCAGCGTTAACGTAACTTAGAGATTTATGGCTAGTGTAATGGCCCGTGTAGCCTTTACAAATAAAATGTGAATATGAATATGCGTCGACATGCGCAAAACTGTGGGCAGGAAGTGGGAAAGTATGGCCGAATATCGAGGCCAGTGGCGTGCTAGTCCTATGGCCTACAGTCGACCACATTAGTCTGACGAATAGGATGGTTACTTAAGACAAATACCAGAAACCAAATCTTCTATTAAACTCCTCAATCAAAGCGATCAAAACAAGATTGGTGAAAATTTCAAAGTTCAACCCGACTGGCTCGAGATTCTACCGATAACGACAATAAAACTTTTAAGTGGGACATGAGTAGGTTCTCAAGTTTCAAGGACCAATTTAGCAATTAACATTTATTGACAGGAAATTGATATTAAAAAATAAAATAAAAAATATTAACTAACTTCCCATTCCGGCTCCGCTTGGCCTTTAATAGTTAGTCCTTCGACTTTAGATTTTTTGAGAAGTAGAGTCTAACTACGTAATTTTACACATACAAAGCAGTTCAATAGATGAGCCGTCCTTTCCTCGTCTTATGGGCCAGTGAAAACTTAAACAGCGTATATACCTCCGCGTTATGGCGGTATCGTGTGCGCGAAAGGTAAAGGCACACTGGTCGTGCCGGCTTGATTAACGTGCAATAAGCAATGACCCTACTCTTACATAGCATTCTTCGCCTTTTTAAATAAATACCAAACTATACATAGTTATACGAATCTAAGTTATTGCCAAGGAAAACAGTTTCCAAGCTACAATTTATTTCTATTACGATAGGGTGACATACTAGCACTCGAAACGACCATACACACAACCAAACGGTATGAATATGTAATACATCCTTTCACCCGCTCCTCAAAGGATCACATATCAGTTGCCAAGTTCGTCAAGTCGCCAGCAGTTGGCAGCGGTCGCCATAGAACCCATCCTCGACAAACATAGTCTTGCTCGTGATAAACCCGACCTTTGAATCTCGCTGCGTTTTGAAATTCATTAACACTCGCATGTCCCAGTTACCGGCGACAAATTTCACAATCATATTGTATCGTTTTAATACGTGAGAAAGCTGAATGCAAAACAATAACAGAAACCGCTGATGCGTCAGCGGAAGAACTTCAAGGTCGGGGAGTATTTCTGATGAATATTAAACAAAAACCTAACGTAATTTAATATTTTATATTAGTTAGCATAATACACGTTAGATCATCGCGTGACCTACAGACAACGTGACCGAATTGAATTGGTATGTCGGTATCATTATCATCAACTTATTTTTGTAACAACACCGAGGATTTATGCGACGGCATCAGATATTTGTGTATGTGTATGTTTGTAGATTGTTATAATTCCTGTCTGAACTGCTTGACGAAATTTGCCGAATGTGGTTTAGAATCGTGTTAATTCGTGCGAGTGATACTAATTAGTGGGTACATTAAGATATTTCTTCGAATCAATCGGTGTTCATATTTTTTAATTAACCGTTAGATTATTTTCATCAGTCATCAAGTATTGTGATGGTGTTGAATGTTTACACCCGCAAGGTACATTACGCAAGCTTCATCGATTCAGTCATCCGAAATTAACACTACAAAAGGCGACAGCTGAGCCATTACTTCTCGCTCGTCATGCGTAAATATAAAATTTTAATCGCTCCGATTTAATATGGTATCAAGTCACAAAAAATATTAAATTATATTTTCAAAGATTTCCCTTAGCAGCAAATATCAGAATAAAATTTAGTAATAAAGGTATAAGTTAACGAGAACGGCTCCCTGAATTCAAATCTAATAACTTGACGATATTCAGTCATTAGTCCCTTTTGAAGAGCCAGTAAAGTCCCACTCCGAAGGTTTTATTCAAAATATTTGTGAATCTCTCCTGCCCGGCTAAGTGCTGGCCGAAGTGTTTTGACTTTTGCGTTATCGTAAAATATTTTGATATCTTTTCATATATTTTCGTATTCTTCATATCTTTGAGACATTTTTTTTTTCTTCTTAATCTAATTTGTAATATTATTTTTTTTTGTCTTTCAGGTATGTATCCTCTCTACAAAATTAGAAATTCGAGGACCTTTAACACCAACTAAGTGCGAAAGCAAATAAGTATTGGCTTAACGTTGAAGAACTATAGAAGCGAAGAACAGCGATCAAATGTAACGTATCAATCATATAATCATCACTATTTACTATTTAACCCTAGATGTGTTAAATAACTATTCAGTATTTACTCTCATTCTCTACAAATACTTCATATTTATCACCACGCCACGCCGCGCCGGTGCAGTGGTACCAAACTACACCGCCATCTGCTAATTCAGAGGGACGGGTGAAGGACCTCCAACATAGGCTAGTCCCATCCAAGGGAAGTCTTACCGCATCTGCAGTGTGTGACAGCCTTAACATTAAAAATACAGTAGGTACCATATAACAGTAACTCATCGTTCTCATCATTATATAAATAACAGTGACTCATAACTTATTTACAATCGTATTGTATCTGTTGTATAATAAATGCATAACCACAGAAATATAATGAGCCATCTTATGCATCCTTAATTACGATTTGATTTATTATGACTATCACTCACGGTGTGTAGTTACGAGGATTAACACTTACGGCTTATATTATAGTTAATTTTAAATAATATTAGCTATTTTAAAGAAGTTCAATGCTTATTTTATGTTACTATCCCGAGGTTTCGTTCATTTAACAGCCTTAGAAACCATTTGACAGGTTACAACAAGTGTAAATTAGCTAGGTACTGACCTCTTAACTGTCACATAAACTCTTGTAATTGAATACTATAACCGGAAACAGTTAAGCTGAAATGTGTAGTTTATTACTTATGAAATATGTTTCTACTAGTCGACCCGACAGCCATTGTCTTGTCAAAATAAGTACGTTGTCATGGTAACATGTAATATTATATGGCCGAATTGTCAATCCGCTATTTTGGCCTACAATAGTGTATTTCAAGTCCAGATACCGACTGCAGCATTATATTTATTGATAAATTATTGCCAAAAAACGTTTCATCAAAATCCGTCCAGTACTTATTGCCTGAAAGCCACACATGACACAAGACAGACAGAATGACGTTTTCTACAGTTTTATTATATGTATAGATTAGACAATATTAATAATTCTATTGATCACTACGCAAATGTTTGCTATTGAGTGACACAATGTCACTTAATAACAAACATTTGCTTCGAAATCCATGTTTGACGTTGTCAATTGTTTAGCTACAATCATGGTTATAATTAATACTAATATATAAAGTAAATTTAATAGATTATATAAAAATAATGTATCCTGGATATATAAAATTCAGTGCCTAGTGATATTCAAACATAACGTTAACAAATATTAAATACAAAATTTAATTCGATGCCCACTGCGTAATGTCATATTACGCTAAAATCAAATATATTATCCAATATTTTTACTAATCGCAGCTTATTCTCAAAGCTCCCGTACCTATATAACCCGGACACGGTAGTGAAAATAACGCTTACATAACTATCCATTGCCGAGACATAATTGAATTGCATATTTGTGTATTGAACTTTGATAACAATGTATATCGAAACATCTATGTAGTTTGTTGAGTAACATCGAATATAAAGTAACGTAGGCTGAGGTTTAAATATAGACTTTCACCTGACATTTAAAGGCGGTTGACAATTATGTACTATCATTTCTGTAAAATTGTCTTTTAACTTTAAAACCGAAAAAATACGATAAAAAATACGATTATAACAACTATTACATAGTATGTCACTACCAGCTCTCGCATACTATATTGATTGATCCAATATTATCTAGGTATCCAAGATTCCCGAATAGTTTTTCGTCTTATGTTTAGACATAATTGTTATGTATATGATATAACAATTATGTGGATGTATTAAGGCCGCGACTGCTCGTTTGCCCCCTGATGTCTTCTTTAAAAAGACTTCTTTAATTCGTTCTCTCGCGTTTTCTTGTCATTCTAACCGAATTAAGCTGCAATGCAACTTAACAGTCCCTAAGTTCACAATATCTTGAAAAAAATACCATGCATTTATCTTTACATAAAACCCCGCTGTTCTATCTCACCATTACAGACTAATTGGGCAACAATACAAACACATAGCTTTGAACAAAAGATCGGAAAATGTAAAGATCCCATATCCGCATTCGAATACATTACTATGTTACCACGGCACACGAGGTCAACGATCCTTTAAACAGTTTTGGGCGTTATCACATCGCAGCAGGTCTCACAATCGCTCGTCACCGTCTAACCTTTGACATTAGATGTGCCATGACATTTAAAGTGTGTATAAAAATAAGCTCGTTTCAAAGTGACTCATTAGTTAAGTGGCGTGGAATATAAAGGGAGGTATTCGAAGCCTATTTACCACTTTAAGTAACTCATAAATTAACCCTTTTCTGTAATGGAAACAGATAAGTTAGAGAATAGTGGAATCCTCTAAAGTATAAACTTAAAAATTACGTCGTTTAAATGACCCTTTCTCAGTCAAACCGATGTAATTTCTTATGTATTGATCATAATAAATATCAAGTTGATCTAAGCGTAGTAGCTTCTACCACATAATTAATTGCATTAGAAATAGCAAGCAAGTATGCGGCAGCAGTTAGATTGGACAAGTGGCATCTTTGCCAATGAGAAATCTTGTAATCCAGACGTAGGTATTAATTTTGTTGGCTATAGCACAAGTTCTGATCCATAGACAAGGGTACCAAAAAAGGTATTGGAAATGGAATGTCGAATGAATGCGAGTAAAAGGTTATTCGAAGTTCATTTAAAGATATCTACGTTCAACAGATGGCGTATTTGTCGCTAAATATAGC
Organism: Calycopis cecrops; assembly: GCA_001625245.1. Lineage (NCBI taxonomy): Eukaryota > Metazoa > Arthropoda > Insecta > Lepidoptera > Lycaenidae > Calycopis > Calycopis cecrops. The sequence goes on along the minus strand of LUGF01033534.1, from coordinate 130,171 downwards.
TATAATTATTGAATACATCAGATAATGTAGGTAGGTGAAGGTAATAAAGAATTCCGACGATGCAGCTCTTCCTTGAGAACTGGTACAGACGACTGACCAGATGACCTTTACATCCACTTGAGATGTCTCCGATAGCGAAAATGAGATACAACTACCCTCAATTTCATTATTAGATATAGATATTTTCCAATAAGTCTTTTGGCGTGTACGCCCCCATTAACATCCGTATAGATTTTATGTCTTTCAACAACCCTTCCTCACACCAATAGGCCACTGAAAAGTCACAGATGAAACCAATGACACTACCTCATACAAAATTAAAACCGATTATCATGATATGATGATCAAGGTAGACGAATTAAATTCCCAAAATAACCTATCGTCTGTAACGTGAAGTTTAAATGAACAACACATTTGGATATTAATATGAAAAGTATCAAAATCCGGTTTAATATTAAGCCCGTTGATATCCTTGAACTTTCCGCCGGAGCCGCATACTTGGCGGCCCGACACCGGTCGAGTCTCTCAGCCCGACCGCACGACCCCAAACATATCGCCGATGTGCCAAAATAACCCGCTTTTAATATTTGGCGAGACGTATTTGGACTTTGGAATTTGCGAATACGAAAATTATTTTGAACAAATGTCTCTCTTCTATACCTTCTTGTAAACTAAATGAGAAGAATAGGTATAGAGCTTACTCTATACCTACTCTTATTACTAAATGAGAAGAGGCGGTATTGAAACTTCTCTATATCCGCTCTTGTTTTTTGTAATATGTGCCCAGCTAGTGGCTACAGCCTGAAAGACTTGCCGGATATTAACGTATGTTGTGTAGTTAGATTCGTCTTGATAACGTGAGGGAAGCGACTCTGTGTTTTATTTAAACCATTCCGGTTTATTGCTTTTTAATTAAATTTATTGAAACGGGTTGCATCATGTTCTATTGTAAATAGAACAATTAAATATCGTAACATACGTACGTTAGGTGTTGTTGTACGTAACACACGTAACGTACAACAACACCTAAGCTGAATGGAATATTTTATTAATCGTCTACAGATAGTTTTGTCGAGTTTTATTCAAAAACACGTTCGGCAACTCTCGTTATTTCTTGGTTATATTTGTGGTCCCACACAACAATCCATTTTATTTTAAATAGTTCATTATTTTACAACATACCTACGCATTTTTATATTGGATTGATAAGTTTCGTCGAAAGTTGAACAAAATCACAATATTTTTTGCGTAATCTACGCAAAAAATATTGTGATTTTGTAAAAATAAAAATTAACAAGTATTATAAAACTAACTCATGGTATTGTAGTGCTTAGCGTTACGATAACATAGGAATATAAATTGATTTTTATATTATAGAAACTATTTGAACGAACGAGCAATAAAACCTGTACAATAGATATGTTTTTTTAATATAAAAAACATAGCTGTGTAGAATTCGGACAAAAGAACGAATTTGAATTTTGTCTTTCCTTGACAATGTAAGATTTCTTCATTCTTCTGAGAGGCACCGCCGAGTGCAAGGAAGATATATAATAAAGTCAGCATGAAAGTCTAAATTAGGATTACTTTAAAGAATAATATGTTATAATTAGAGGTGTCGATAAATAAACGTATAAGTAACCAAGTATATTATTTATCACCTATTTCAGCCAGATTGGCATAGCTATTACATAGGTAGTGATATAATTGAGGAGTATAAGTGACTTTGCACTAAAGAACGCCCCCATAAACGAATCAACTAGTGCAAACGTTACAGTATATCTACTTATTTATTTAGCTACAATCTTTCGTAGTACCTATATTAACATACAATTTGTTTACATAACCTTTTATTAACATCTTTTTTAAAGAGCGATGTAAAGATTTTATTTTTATTTATATGTACATTAAAATATTTACTTTGATTAAATAAATAAACTAGTTAACATCTTTGTTGTATGTTAATTAAGGAAGGAATCAAAAGCAACAAATTACTTAACAGCATCCAATTAAGTTATCAAGAAAATACTTTGGCGAACTTCAAATTAGAGATTATCGCAATAATGACGATGTTGCTGAATTTACACGAAATTAAAAGGAAATTTCTTAGAAACGTAAACAACTTGTAACGGGCTTCAAAATCAACTTCTACCTTTGTCTATAAATATAATTTAGAGCTTTAAATTAAACAAGTAATAAATATTTGGAACTTTATAAATATTTGGAGACGTCAAGAAACGATATGGTATAAAAAATAAGACTTTCTTTTATGGGCTTACAATAATTGATGATATTATCGCATTATTTCAAACTTTACAATACATTATGATATTCCAAAGTCTTAACTGCATTCCTAGATACCTATCCTAATATTTTCAGTCGCAATATATGACGATGATGGGACAAAATATCTCCACAAATATTTAAAATGTATTTACATCACACACACATCTGCTATATATGTACTTTTCATTACGCTATCGCCAACACAAAACCAATCAAAGAGACGCGGCAAAGGCAAATTAACAAAAGAAAACTCGGAACGGCAGTGGACGTCCGAAATTAAGCACAAAAGTCTAAAACGCAAAAGCAAAGATCTCTCACAAAACAGCCATCGTTTGGGCGTCGGTCTCGTTAGCTCTATTCAGGCTTCGACTTTAGAGGCCTTTTTGTTACTGTTGCTTAATTAACGACTATTTTAAATACACTACACTTTTACTACACATAGCTAAATGAACGTGTTTTTCTTTTTTATTGAACGTCCGGCTCCAAATATGCTTTGAGCTTTTATGCTTAGTTGAAATATTTTGTACATTTGTACGATATGTACGTACATTTATGAGTCTTTGAGTTCTGTAAATAAATGTTTTAATTAAACAAAGTGTAATTCAATAGCATATGTACATTGTACATCAATCGTTTAAAAAACATTTTAATTTCTTCCGTCCATATACCAACGAAATATTAGGGATATTTCGTTGGTGTAAGTCTGTCAGTGGTAGATTATTGATATTATGATAAATATTTTTTTAATTATTTAAATTGTGAACGTAGTGTAATTGGGCATTTTTTAATCGTTTTTAACAACATTTTTTTCATAGAGCGTAAACAAAAGATGTTTACTTTTATTTATTGAGTAATATTTATTCTTATATGTAATACTTAATATTAAGCCATTAAAGTCATACAGACAAAATGATATGAAAAATGATAAATAAAACGTTAAAAAAGGCTTACTTCTTCATTGTATGCAAATGTTAAAACACATATTACAATTGTAGTAAAACTCGAGCAACAGCTCACTTTTCACAACCTGTTTAAGTCACTTTCTACGACACACAAAAAATACAATTATAATTTACCGTATATTATAATACCTCTTATACCGCTATCTCACATTCTGCTGTATCATTTTCGAGTGTAACGATAGTTCAGTTCAAGTGATCGTGTAGAATCCTGAAAGGATTCAGAACGTCTGCAGACATAATATAAGGTTATGTTGGCCGGTACAAACGGCGAGGTGCCTCTTGTTCGAGTATTTTTTTCAAAAACGGCAAACGGACAGCTTATGGAATAGGCATGACATTTTCGTGAGCTCTAAGAACTTAGACAGACATGCTCGTATGGCACAAGTCTGATCTCTGATGGTCTGATCTGACAAGGCGAAGATCAATGCAAGACAACATAAGCATACTTGACTCGCTTTAGATAAATTAACTGCCATTCATACACATAATCGTGTAATAATACATTACTTAAAGTGCTTTATTTTATTCTACTCGTGCTGTTGGAGAATATGTTTGATTCCAAACGGTATTGAAAAGTATCAAATGAATTTGATATAGTCGTTTTCAATTTCATAATCCAATTTATGAAAACTCAAGTTTGCTTCAAAGTAACATATCGGTTTCGTACTAAAAGTAAATTATGAGAGGGCCACACATTGCTTTAAAAAAATCCATAGTAAAAATGTTTCTGTGTGTAATATTTTTCAAATACATACCTGAATATATTAATATTATGAGTCATTATTCGCTCATGATCTTGGTATTCGAATGGAACGTAAGGTGTCATATTCAAACAAGTTTTGAGTGCGAGCCTGTTTCTAACACATAGTGGCGTATTCACGGATCGCCGACGTCGAAACTTAAAGGGCGCGATGGTTGAATCAAAGTAGTGCTCCAGAATTTTCACAACTTTCCGGACTGAAAAAGAAAACTTGTGCCTAACAACTTAAAAGTTATGAATTTCTGATTCAGAAAATGAACTTTTATAAAGTTTTAATGAACTTAGATTAGAATTTAAAAAAAAATCTAAAAATTAATCACAAATTATAGTAAGGCTTTTTGGTCAAATATTTCTTAGTAGATTTGTTTAGGCTTTGACAACAAAGTTGTGCGTATGTATCTACCTTCACATTATGTAATAATTTGCTACAAGTTTCTGTAATCTTCCGTTCCGTGTATATTTAAACGAATGGTCTTGATTTTTATATAACAAAATGTAGTTGCTGAGTGTTAAAATGAACGATATCAATCATATTAATCCTTCAGTGAGAAAAATTATTATCAAATACAACGTGTTGAACAACAAATAAAATCAAATAAAAAAAAATAATAAAATATATTATGTTGATCATGATACAAGAAATATTTTATAATATTCAGAAAAATGCACATCTCTAACTTTCTTAGTATTCTTGTTTTAGGCTTCATTCAAATTCACAAAGGTTATATCATCGACTTTCTCCTCAATATTTCGTTTGCGTTTTACGATGAACGGTTTCATATTCGACTTACGAATATTTACATATAGATACGTCTCACATTTCACGTGTCTCGGGTCTGCACAGAACGATCGATCGAACACGTATCAAACTCGAATCATGTCCTTTTCAATTTAAACTTCGCCGGTGAATTTTCTGCATATTGTAACATGTTACATCAATCTGTGTCGTACCTGCATATTGGTTACCAGGTGCGGGGATCCATTCATCATTTTTATAAGGATACGCTTGTGCCTAAAGAATTTTTATTTTAAACTATTTTCGAGGTTTGTTTTTGTAAATTTACGCGAGTGATCACGATCATAGTCAGGGTTGCCAACCGTACAATAATATATAGTATTGTACTATATTTCAGGTATGTGTACATGTGTATTGTATACTGTTGAAGAAATACGCAGAAGTACGCAAAAAATATTATATTTTCAAGAGTGAAATATTTATATTGCAAATATCGAAAAAGTGTTTAATGAAACTCAATGCCTCAATGAGTTTTTTTTTTATTTGAATCTGGCCCGCCTACCTATTCCGAACCTATAGTACTACATTTGATTACAGTGTACAATATTTTTAATGCATATTTTGAAAAATATTATATTTCGCCGAAGAAATGTAGGCAACCGTATTCATAGTGGTCGTAAAACCGCTAAATTGATTCTATAAGTAAGCTCAGTCGGTAAAACAAAATAGTTAAAGTATTTAAAGCCACCACAATAGAACCTTCAAATAGGTTTAGCGACTTGGCTTAAAACTAACAGCAAAAAAAGAAAGAAAGCTATCTAGTTAGTTAGAACTAACCCTATTTATACTGTGTGTTTTAATTGAGGTAGCTTTAAGCTCAACGTTTAGAATATTAACGAATTCAAAGCATGATGAGACTAAAATTTATCCATCTACATAATCTAGTGACTAATGACGCCCGTAGTATGGAGCAGTAACAATCATCAGGCAAATCAACTGCTTTTTACCTCACCTGAATAAGAATATTATCAAATTTCTATTCACTTTTTTCCTAAGTAACCAAATTATCGCACCCAAAAAATGTGAATTACAATTATATCATTATCTATTGAACGGTTATTTCACGCTACATTTCTTATTTCTATCAGCGCAGAGCAATGAGGAAGGCTGTGAATCAGCGAGTCGTTCAACCTCTTGCGGTGAAGTTTTCACTTTTACCATAAAAATTCAATTCCGCACTGCGCCCTGAATGGAAACGGCGGCAAAAACGTGGCCCGTGTGATAGAATAATGCGGATATGCAGTGAATTATACAGATTATGAGCAACGTGTAATGCGTTTCTCTGAGGGTCTTACCTCTATCATATTGTCATTCTTTTAATGTGACGCCTAATCCCCCTAAACCGAGATTTGGTCCCCAATTAAGTTTGAGGACGTTGGGATTATCTGCCTCGCTTGCGGATATTTTATTAATAAGGAAGAAGTATTAGTATGTCGTACTTATCTTTGTAGCTCATTTTTAGTGTAACATCAATTGCTATCTTAGCCATTTTTTTTCTTTCATAATCTGTTTCGGTAGTTATATTAATGAGTATCATTTAAATCAAATTTTATATCACATTATATCAAAAGTAAAGCTAAAAAGAAGTACTCCATACTCAATACGAACATATAAAGAGGAAAGATTTGTTGATTTTGATCTTGTATATTTGTATTGAATAGGCTCCAAAACTACTAGACCGATTTTAATCAATCCTTCGCAGCAACGTTATCGGGAAATAACATAGGCTACATTTTATAACTCGGAAAGGGATCGTAACCGTATCACCTCGAACCGGTCAGTATTCTTTGTATGAAACTTCACACTGCAACGCCCACTAATGGGAAACGTAACCTAATCGTATCGTCTTCGCTTTTCTAGGCGAGGCGTTTACGATCCCTTTCCGAGTTGATAAGTGTGCGGCGACCATAACTATCATATTTGTTTTTTTTTCGTATTTGTGGCTTCAATGGTCAAATGCCAAGATTTAATAAATTAAACATGAATTTTAAAGCTGATGTGTAATGCATGAACACTTAAAAACACATATAAGGATGATGACGAAATAAAATAAATGTTAGGTGCGAAAATAAGAATGTCAAGTTGAATTTTAAGTTCGCTAAATATATTTAGGATACATTTTTTTATGACCAAATAATAAAACAAATACGAACTTGACCTAAATAATTATTATATCGACTTTAAAAGAAGCAAATTTTATTAAATTATTCACAATTAATATTTATTTATTTTAATATTTCGGAAATATTAGTAGGTACCTACACTAGGTACATAGTGCACTTTATAGCTAGTAAAATGATTCGTTTCAAAAGGTACCTTGAAATTTTTGAGATGAATCATATTCGAATGAAATCAATCATAGTCGAAATAATCGGTAATAATTTTTATATTCATATTACTCTCTTTGAAAGAAGCCTACCCGTGCAGTGGAGCAATAAAACTGATGATGATGATGATGATGATGACTGTATGAAAGGTGAACCAGATTCATAAGTATAACTGGGTTACATTTACACAGACGTATAAAGATGACCTACGATGATAACAATACTAATAAACTCTATTTAAATATTCATAAGGCGATTGACGACGTTTAAGTATATTCATCATTATGATGGTAGATGAAATTTTTGACGTTCAAAAAACAATTTTTTAAATTCTATTTTGGATAAAAATATTTACATTTTTTTTGATTTTGATCATCATCAGACATCAGACCACCATTGTCATCATCATGGAGAAAACTCCACTTCTGTCATAAGCCTCTACGACTCTCGGGAAGCACAAATCAGTATCATGAGCTTCCATTCAAGCATATCCACGAAACGAAAAAAAAAAATTTATAAAATACCATTTCAAACTTTCACCTTCTTTATAAAATAGGTATCTTCTAATAAACACTTATAATAACACTGATAAACACTTAGAAATTCATAATTAAGTTCTGATTTCGATTCATTTGAGCGATATATGTGGTAACTTATACGAATTGTTGAAAATATCGTGGTTCTATAATTAGCGTAAGGGTCGTTATCAAAGTTATCTGACCAAGACGTACGGCCGGTTTTTTGGCGGATTGTACATCCTTTGTAAACCTTAATATCTACCCAACGTCAACACTCAACTTTAGGGTACTCTGATAGATTATTTGCGGACCGTCTGTTGCCGCTCTGTTACCCAAAAGGTTCTAGACAAACATCTAGTTTAAAGATTGACATGGCGGCCATACAATTCAGTTAATGTTTGAAGTTTAACTTTCTGAGGGCAACCTTAAGGCCTTGGGGATGAGAGACACCAAGACAAACAGGCTTTTTATCATTAGGTTAGTGACCGTGTTTATATTACCTTGTTTAAGGCATTTCAGAAAAACCAGGCCCGCAGAATCGTGGAAGTACCTTTTGCATACTTAATACTGCCGTAAAGTGCTATGGTCGATGTTTTGTGCAGATTTTTAAATTCGGAAGGCCCAGGACAAACAAGAAACTATGATTGAGCAAATGTCTGTGGCTGTCGAGGAACATGAGGTGCCCAAAGGTGTTTGTCACTTATTCGAAAATCGAACATCGAAATGGATCTTTTGCGAACAGACACACAAAATACTTGCTTTATATTTTTTAAGTCTCGGAAAACTTAACTCAGACTCGAACTCATAACTCAGATAACTGTGAACGAATCGGCCACGGCCAGCTCTTGTGTCACCCCGCAGGCCAATGTTAGGCTGCGCTTGAGTGAGTTTGTGCTGGAGTTACGTGACAGAACGCCATGACCGGCCTTACAGTTGTAGGTGTAACGCTGGTTTACTTCAACAGTATCATAGTGATTAGTTTTCATAGATTCGACCTTACCTCGACCTCGAGATTCATTTTCTAACAGTATAAATTATCATTTATAAAGAAATAACATAAATATTACTGCTATCAGATACAGCTAAATACGACCGAAGAGACTGCCAAGACGTTTTCGAAGACTTATATCATACGTAAGAAACACTCCATTCTTAAAACATTTTTTAAAAACAATCCACTTTTTGCCTTGATACCAGTGATACCAGTACTAGGAACATCCGGTTCCTAGGATTCCTAGTATTCTAGACAGTATATAAATATTAATGTACATTTTTGTGCCTACACGTTCTCAAGAACGGCTTTGACGATTTCGAAGAAATTTGCAATATACGCGTTTATAGAGGCGACAAATTGATATATCTAGACTTAGCGCTTGGTAAAAAGTATTTTCTCTCTCTAAGCTAATCTCGGTTGCCCTCGATCAAAAGTATAACCCTACTTTCCGTTGCACAGTTGGTTAAAACATATGCGTGACACATTTAAGTACCGTTGGCAAGTGTTAATAAATGGTTTCATTTGTATCTAATTTGAGTTCAGGGTTCCATTCCCGTTAACATGACTATTTATATCTACGAGCCGATGGCCGATTGTTATGTGTGTCATGTACTCTAACGGTAAGACCAACGGAAAGATCCCTTGGCCATATCGAATGAGGCGAGATCGTATGGTATCCTTTAGGAAGTTGGCGCAACTGTCGCGTCATGCGGGCGGATAGAAAAAATGAGAAAGTTTTTATACTATAGGTTGTACCGCATAGGCAGCCAGAGCAAACAAGCAGAGCCTTTAGTCATTAGAGTGCATGTTACTGAATTTCTACAAAGACTTCTACTTGTTTTGGGTTTTCTATAGTACCTATTTGTAAATAGCACGACTTCTGGTACTTCGTGGTAGTCAATACATTAAATTAATTTATTTTTTAATGGGTCGGGCACTAGGTGCGGATTTTATCGCCCATCGTAAGGTATGAGGTGAAGGAGAGCACCGTGTAATATCCTGTGAGTAGTTCACCACCAGATTATTCTCCCAAGCACAAAAAATTCCTATTTTCCAAAAGTAAACATTTGCGAATATGTACTTTTAAAGTATCATTTTTACGGTACTGCAAAATTTTCTTAAACGTATTCAATGTTATAGCCTGTCTCGCTCCTCTGAATTTTCTCTGCAGCGTGCGCCGAATTTTAAAATACTGAATAGAAGTAAAGTGGAGTGGCGTATTCAAACACACGTTTTTGCCGCTCCCGAAAGCTTTAATCAAAGAAAAGTAAACAGAAATGACGTGGAACCGAAGAATGTTTTTGCTTTTTTTTTATTTACGATTAGTGTTTTACGGTTAAGTTCACTTTCAGTCAACATATTAATGTGTAAAAAGAAAGAAAAGGACAAAATCGTTTACCGTCCAGTGTTCGTCGTATTGATGTATTTTGAATTTTGATTATTCTATTAACGTCAATAAAAACATTTTAGTGCTTCACTAAAATAATTTCTTAAGTTTACGCTAACGATACACATTCCGGTAATAAAACTACATTAACACAATTTATCGCGATTTATTTAATTACTTTTACCTTTAAATTTACATTGCTGTAAACCTTCTAAAATGTGGAGATTGTAAAATACTTAAATAAAACGCGATAAAAATCGTCAGTTTTATCACAAGCAACGTAGGATTTAAAGTATATACAAATAATTTGATAGTAGAGACTTCTAGACATGCGTTTATTTACAAGCAGATGGCCAGACATACTCATGCCCGCTACTCAAAGCATAATTTCATCCAGATGTTACGTAAGAAGGTAATTTCCCCTCTCCGTGACCCCGATAGCGACGCTGCGATGATAGATTTTGCTGCAGTGAGTCATAGCATTTTGTGTGAAAGGAACTATAGGTATATTATACCGTATGCGAACAGATGTAAAATTATCTCCACTACTTCTCTATATATAAATAAAATTCTCGTGTCACAATGTTAGTTACCATACTCCTCCGAAACGGCAGGACATAGTCTAATGAAATTTTGTGTGACAATTGGTAGGTCTGAGAATCGGCCAACATCTATTTTTCATTTCAATATTTCCACGGTATCGAAACTTACGCGGATGAAAAAGCGGAGCGCAGCTAATTTAGTTATAAGAACGAATATATATAACACAGTAATCAAATCTATAATAACATTATAAAGCTGTTAACTTTGTTTGTTTAGCTAAAGGCTACAGTTTCGATTTGAGAAAATCTTTTACTGTCAGACAATACACTTATCAAGGAAGGCTATAGGTATATTTAAATACGCTGCGACCAAATAAGCTCGAAAGTACGCGAGTGATTCCAGGGGTGTTAGTTGTTTATCTTATCCAACGATAAGCTGAATTCTTTTTATCGTAAATGGAGATTCAAGTAGGAATCGTGTAACTAATCGCACTTCAGAACCCGGTCGAGTGTTCGGTTCGTATCGTTTACGTCAATAATATTCTCCAATATCGTTCGTATTGCAGTAAAGGTTAAAAAAATATCTTTCATTGAGCTTTATTGTAAAATACTCTTTTATTAATATCAAGCGGGTCGATTGAACAGTTTGTTTCAAATAAATTATTAGTTATAAACAACTACTCTCGAAGGACAGAAACCACGGAAAAGTAAATGTATAGATATAAGATTCAAGCGGACCTGTATCTCCATATCTTTGCTTATATACGTGTTTTATCGTCATTTACATAACTCGCCTTAGTTGAAGCTGGTCGAATAAGAGAACGATAAAATTTACTTTGATTACCCTGACACTTAGAGGCGACGGGTTAGCTTCTTAGAACCCTAACACATCTACGTATCCAGTTCATAGCTACCGAAAGTATCGCCATATTTCAGCTCCTAAGTTCACCCACAGCAGCTTTTCCTTTCTAAATTTGAGGTAGTTTAAGTTGAATTTACATTGCAAAAAATATTTACTACAAGTTCTTTTATGACACTTCTTATGGAAGCCTCGAGTATGTCAAAATATTGAATAGATCCCGTCGGATAACCCCGAGTAAAGCCGCGAGCGCATCTAGGTTTGCTTTAACGCAGCAAAGAGACTAGAAATAAAACTGCTTTGATGCAGTTTAAGGCAAATCCGCTTACAATACCTAAGTTTCTTTTGTGATATCAAACGAGATCCCAAGATGTCTACATTTCAAGTATTATTTCAAGTGTCATCAAACAAGACATAAATATTCATACTTTCATATTCACAGCTCTCGGTCAACATTTCCCAACATAAAAATTTCACATTCCTCGCGTTTGACAAGATTCTGATGGTTATATAACATACGGTCTTTGACCTTCGCTTCCGTTAAAGATAATAGATTCTTGTCCAAAGCGTGTTGCATAAGACAGAGATAACTGATATCTTTAATCTTTTATAAATGAACTTTTACTTTTTATGACGTGATTTATTATAATTGATATTTAGATTTAGGGACAGTCAGCGTCATACAAAGGACGCATGAATATTTACAATATATCCAAAATTGACATGTCTTTTTGCGCTATTCCATATAGGGAGGGACCCCACCAGGGAGGTATTTCTCGCTCATACGATATCTATTATCGCAAAATTATATTTCGGCTGTTGCTTTTCGTGAGTTGCCAGTGGTTCATTTAATAGGCGACGTGTGAAATTCCTTATGGCATCGGCATTCGAAAAAATGCATATTATAAAAAAGCTGCGTTGTTAATTCTTTGTTTCTTTAGACTTTACATTTTAAGTTTTACTTATTTCATACTTGTCCTTATCCGAAAACAGTTCCGATATTTTCATCGCAAATAAATCGGAGAAATACACGCGCATAACCTAGTTAAAGTCGCGGCACACTATTATGTTCCGTGAAAATGTTGACGCAACTTTAAATTGCATTAACTAAAAGCAAACTACACGACCGGTCGCCGTCGACTTCCCATTTTCTAACAAGATTTTTTGCTCTCACATAACATTCGAAATACTTTACCGTATACCGGTACCAATGGAAGTTTTCCACGTTTTATATAACATACACCGCTTTTCTCGGAAAAATGATATTTGTAAGGACTTTATGCTGGTTAAAATTGAATACGAAATAACAAAATAATTTTGCAAAAATAACAATCATTGAACATGGACTCAAATCGAGAGATGTTTAACCAAAATTGCCCCCTGGAGTGGTCTGATAGTATAGCAAATCAATCTTCAAACTTTCTTGCCGACGCGAAGGGACATTTTGGCGCGTCATATCGGACACAACTCAGAACAATACTTTTCTATACTTAGATTTCAGGTATATACTCTAGCGATTAGAAACCATTAGCAGTAATTAATACTCAGTTTCAGGGGCAGGTAACCATTGGTGACCCGACAAACATATTAACAGATAATCCTCGTCGTCGAAATGCCGTATCGGTCCAGAAATATCCCCGTTAATGAATACTCTTGTACTTGTATTAAGCAAGAACCATTTTGACCTGCTCTATATTTGATAGAATCTAGAACTCATTTGAGCTCACAATGAAAATGGCGTACCTGGCATTTTATTGACATCAAAGCTGTATATAACTTATTTAAAGACCAGTGATTAGAAATCACTCACAATTATTAATACTCGCTATATAATATAAAATAATTTCAGGGGTGGATAACCATTAGAGCCGATATAAATGTTAACGAACAGAAAGCTAGGCGAGACGGCCCACTGACCGACTAAGTCCTTAAACCTCGCCTCGGCTGCGGCGCGGAAGCACCTACTTAGTGTGCGACACAGACTTTCTAACTTAATTACCCCTTAAGTACACGAAATCCTGTCTGCAAATATCCGTGCCTTAAAATTTACTTTGCGACTTGTGATTTTTGAGCTCAAAATTGTAAAGGTACGTTAATTAGCGCCTTGTGATAATATTTACTATAAACTGATTAATAATTGTGGCGTAGTAAATTTCAAATAAAAAATATTCATGCTACATTTTACCGATTTTTTTAGTTTATCTATATATATATAAAACTCAAACGTGACATAGCCATCTATCAACGCACAGCCCAAACCACTGGACGGATGAAGATGAAATTTGGCATCCAGGTAGATGTTACGACGTAGGCATCCGCTAAGAAAGGATTTTTAGAAATTCAACCCCTAAGGGGGTGAAATAGGGTGTTGAAGTTTATATGGATTTCTAAGAAATTAAACGCGGGTGAAACCGCGGGGCACAGCTAGTTTGTATAATAAAAAAGATCGTCTAGGAAACCTCAAAACGCTGTGTATGCTAATAGAAAGGGATTGTTCTGATTCCCTGGTCTATTACTTGTAATTAACCAAATCTGATCGATGTTTTTTTATAATGCTACGACAATATCGGTACTTACTTGAAATGCGATTCTGAAGAGTAAAGATTTCTAACAGAGTTTTAACTTTATTATATTATGTCATTTGTAATGTAAGTACCTAATATACTATGGCCTCTATCTGTTGCACGTAAATACAAATTACAAAGCTTGGTATTTTACTTAACACACCCAAAAACTCGTATTAGTCTAAAGACCATATCCTTAGTGCCGGGATAACGACTGCAGAATAAAATCTAATGTTATGACCATTATCTTGGAGATCTCGTGAAACTCATGAAACTGGATTAACATGGTGTAATTGTACTGGCTGTTGTTTTCACTATCGTCAAACATAAAAATAAATGTTAGTCTTTGAGGAGCGCCGACGATTTGTAGAAAGTGATATTGGCGGTTTCTTCACCAAATATGATGTAACCCGAACAATTAATAACCAAACTAATGGCACTTTCACTTGACAAATAAACCGCTTGTCTACAAAAAGATTTGGTTACTTTTTTATTTCTTTCACGCAACTTTATTACAACAGAAAATTTCGCCGTTCCATTCACAATAATCATTTTGCGGAAGGACCTCATTGAGAGATCATTTTGCGGACAGACCTCATCATAGTAGATTTAATGTATGGCTACTGTAGGTAAATCTGCTTAAGTTAAGGCCAAGCCGTGTAAGAAGTAAGTCACAGGTCTAACAATACAGTGCTATAGCTCTGATGGCCCTGAAGGGCCACACAAATCTAAAAGTTGAAGCTATCTGATTTAACGCAGTGGTTTCTAAACTTCCGTCTTCTCGGTCTCTGAACTGCAGTCCAAGGCAAGGAAGGCTGATTGCGGTAGTCACTTGCATATACAGGGTTACTTTTTAATCACCGGCCAAATTTTCAGATTTGGTTCAGAGTCGATAATACATTCGATTTATGAAATAAAAAAAAAGAATGAAAAATTTAATAAATATTCATTTTGTCCCATACTAAAAATATCGTGTAGGCAACTAACTAGGCGCGCACTATTCAACCGTTCGGCGGGAGTTGGCAATGAACTCTGTATATGTCCTTGGATCGTTGTCGGCCGGCTTTAGCGTCCGTCAGCTGTTTGAGGCTTGGGGTCGATACACTTCGTGTACAAACAACGATCGATGTATTTTTGAGGACCATTTCAAATGGATTTTTATTTAACAAAATATTACAATTAGGCGGTAAAATTTAAAACACACCTTTGGATTGATGATACTACCTTATTTTAAAATTTGGCCGGTGACCAAAATTTAACCCTGTATAGGTAGAGCTTGCTTACTTACCCTTTAAGAAACACAAAATAGTTGTGTGTCCCATGCCCATAAGTAAATCTCAAAGGAATATTTTTGTCTAAATAACTGAACACCTACGTTAAATTAAATTATTACCAATTTCCCAGCATCAAATTTGCTTTTTCCATTCAATCAGCCAATGGAAACACCGAAAAATAGGACCATTTTCTCCTCGTCCGCTCCACGGTGAAATGAAATATGAATATGGAAGGCACGTTGGGCTCCATACGCGGATAGAAAAAGGCTCTAACAGTAAAACCGACGAGTGACACTGACAATGAGAGGGCGTTCCATTTTTGGCGTCCGTCACGTGCGGTGTACGTGGACGGGGTACTTTCTAATACCTTTGCAGGCAACAGATATGGCGTTTCGTCCTTTGTTATTTGTTGGTTATTTAAATATAATTTGTGACGGGCATTCCAAATATGTACAGTTTAATGGCACCGTTAGCCGCTTCTGAGGTCCTGGGTGGTATGAGGCAAACCTGCCACTGTCAAATATCTATATAAGCAAGTTTATAATAGGGTATTTGTAAATTTTTTGATTTTTTTTCATTTCATACTTTATGACTTGTTAAACACGTTACATAAATATTTCCAGAAAATAAGCAGTATTAACAACAAAAAATAATGTTAAAGTTTGAGTTATTACACTCGCGCCTAAAACAGTGCAAACTGTCATGGCGGCGCAATATGATTAGATTGACGAGAAACACAAGTAAATAAAGTGTCAAACACTAGGCGATTCGGCTAGAGTTTACTTGCCGGTGACGTCATCTGAGTTTCAACCGATCACAAAACGTTTTTTGACATTGACAAATAACTGCTTCTTTATTGGGCAAATTTTACATTAAAATTTTTTTAAATAAATGTGCATTATTTTATAGAAAATAGACTTGTATACGGTTTATTATTATCTTATTTAATATGATGACTATAATTCGTAGTATATTTTTGATAGTGTCAAATAGCCTATTGGAAGAGACTGTAATGATAATAATAAGTAGTACGTGGGGAACAAAATAATATGTAAAAAATACGTAATTGGAATCCTATGGCCTTGGATATTCCAGGAGCCATATAGTAATAACCATGATAACAAAATATAAAATTTGAATACAAATAAGAGAAAGTATACAAGTTATAAATGTTTATGTAAAATATGTGACATAAAAACTATATTGACTAAACAAATTATAACAAAAATCTCTTTTTAATATCTTATCATTCAATAAAAAAATTGTTTTGCATAAAAGAAGAAAAGCTGAAAATGTACGAGTATAAAGTTATCGAGGCACGTCGCAAATCGGATGTAACGGAAGCGCCCGCGCCAGGTTCATTACCACCAGCAACTGTTAGCCGATTCACCGCCCGCTCTCGGTATCGGTTTATTGTCTTCACAGTCTATTACGATTTATTACTTTAGATTAAATATCTGTTTATGCTAATAAATGTTTAATCTTTTAGATTAAATATTTAATCTTTCATCTATTTAAGATAATGTGACAAGATGATTTTCTGAACGCTATTCTCTGAAGCTTGTAATCCAAATTGGAAAGTTCTGTATTTATCACATTATCCGAACCACTACAGTTTTTACTATTAAATTAAACATTATGCTGATAAAAATGAAATAATCCATTAGCAAATTAGGTACCTCATTCTATTGCAAAAGATGCGTAAATTAATTAATAAGCAGTAAGCACGATAGTATAGAATGATATTTCTCTAATAGTATCATGTTTTTTTTTATGGTATAGGGGGCCGAACGAGCAGTCGGCGCCATTTTCACGACTACCGACGCCCATACAGGCGCAATGCCATCCTTTTTCCTCCCTCCTCCATGGGGCACCGGCTACTCACACACCGCACGAAAAACGACAGCACCTGCCACTATACGCCGGTCTCGTGTAAGCGAGGGGTACCTCCCTGGTCGTGCTGGCCAAATACGGTTACATGCAACTATTCAGTGTGGCACTACCTCTTACTAAAGTGTTATTTGGTAAAGTTTACTAAATGTTGTTTCTTATTTACAGGTAATTGCCGTCCGTCGTACTCTGCCGGTTCCCTCACCGTCGGTAAACTTTTTTAACGTTTCCTTGATATGTCCCGGCATCTCAAGGACAAATTTTATGAAAGTGATTAGAAGACAACGTCCTCGCTAGGGCATGTTTTGTTATAACTTGCTTTCTTCGCTGAGAAAGATAATCTTGGGTTGTATAGAAGATGCCACGGCTTTCATCTGGATTTCAGCAGATTATTAATGACTATCATCACCCGTGAGCAAAAGCGTCTTGCCGACCTTTAAAATATAAATAGGTAATGAAATAATTTTATTGTTAAATCTTGCCCGATGTTTGCAGAGCTTTGGCCTTTATAATCCTCAATTGTTTTTTTCTCACTTAGCTTCTAAGCATATTCTGTCTTTATATACCTGATCCATCCTCAATTAATGCTCCAACATACAGCAAACCTTATCGATCTTAGAACACTTCAATTCTTCGTTTTTTTCGTGACAAAAGCTTTCAAACCTGACTTTTTCACGAGATTATCATATTCAATTCATTGATTATTCATTCATATATAAACTTTTTACCTTGTCATGGTTATTTAATCTGGGAAAAGCCTAAGTCATCACCTTCATGAATTTCTCTTAGGTTATTCAGCTATACACGAGTTAGCTTAGTTGAGTACACACGAGATCGTAGAAACTAAGTCCACTTGTATTATAAGAGGTAGTATTGCAGAGATATCGGCTGGGGAGTTACCCTCCATGCCACGTTAAGTGATGACCACACTATCGCTTTTTGTACAATATTCTGTAGTCAACTATAAAATGAAATATTTGATAGAACTTACTGGAGACCAAATGACCGCTAGTGGTTACCGTACTAATGGAGTACTTCGCACACACTACACGTTATGAATATAAATTAGGGACAGTCGCCCCGACTACCTGGATATCAACGCCGCCTCATAGTTAGTATTTTTATTTTCTCCCGACTATCCTTGAAGTGAAGTTATGTGAGAGACCAGGTCTTTGCTGCTTTGCGGCTATATCGGCTCGGCACGACTAGAGTGCTAGACTAGAGATTAGACTGAGCAATGCTGTCCTACGTTCGAGTCCTGTGGATCAATGGGTGAATAAGATAACGAAGAACAACGCAACTGCATTGCATATAAACGGATGCTCTAGTTTTTACCAACCATAAAAAGTTAGGTTTTGAGAGTATGTACGTATGTTTATTTGACACGCTCTACAGCCTAAACGGGTTAATAGTTTCTAGCGTGAGACGTGTCGTTAGATTCGGCTTAGTTATGAGCATGGCACTGGGTGTAACACGATTATAAAAAATACGATTTCTTATGCAGTAAAGCTTTGTCTCTTGAATATTACACAAAATATAATAAATAAACTATACTTGTACAATTTCTTATGCAGTATTTTTTCTTTAATATTAGTCTTTAAATGTAATCTACGTAATTAACGTATTATACGATAGTGTATTGATACATTAGGTAATCTTCGATCGGGTAAATATTGTCTTTGAATTCATAGTGTTAATAATCAATTGTCGCTTTGTAAACAGTTTGAGATAAGGCTTAATCAGACATCGATGTGTCTATTTTGTAACTGGAACAGTACGATGGTGAACCATTAGATGAGCGTAAAGTTTGTTGAATCACAGGATATCGATAACAATAGACGGTAACGAGTAGAGTAAGAAATAGAAGACAAATCTTTATAATATAATATTACAAGTATAGTATAATTGCTACTACTAAATAACTAAACTATACAAATTAGTATACAAACTTTATACAAAAATAACAAAAACACTTTGTATCCTGAAGCGAACGAGCGAAACATTGTATCATAGCTAAGTCTATATAATTACGCACTTATTACCTTTTCGTCTGTCCGAAGTTCGCCTATAGGCCGCACGAAGAAAGTTCAAGTTCTCAATGTCTATCAAAGGTAATAATTGGCTGCCGAATATTCACTTTCACGCATGGGCTCCACGTAATTCCAAGAAAGTGAGAGGCAACACATTTACATTCAACTTTACACGTACGTCAATGTTTTACGCACACACCGGACATGATGGGCAGTAAATATGGGTGGAAGGGGATGTTTATGCTAGTTTTATGTGAACTAACTGTCCCTCAGGGTTTCGTCTGGACAAAATGTATCCAATTTATTTTTGGGGGTAAAGAGTTTTTATGTTCTTCCAGATTGGTAACATTTATTTGTGCTAAACTCCACCTAGATCCGTCCATTGTTGCGTGAAAGATATAGAAACATATTTACACACTTTCTTAATTATCTTTATAAACCACGCAATGTATTAATTACAAAAACCGTATCAATATCTACTTGTAGAAACTTATCTATGGTGCCATAATCCGACAGTTAGCCACAAACTTGTTACTTCTCTTCTAGGAGACGGTTGGCGAAGTACCGCTCACTCACATGCTAGCATGAAGTACTAAGGCATACCACAAAGTAAAAGAAGTGTTAGCTAAAAACATATGTTCGTTTTCACCATCACAACAATGCTGTTAGCACTTTCACATTAACACTTCCATTGGCTGTAACTGTAGTCTAGACGTGACTAAGGAGGGGCGTAACTAAATGCGCGGTGACACAGACATACAGACAACTAGCTACACACTCAATGGGTCATATTAGTCATCGTGAGTTGTATAAGGAGTAACATACAAGAGGTACATTCAGTAAGTACACACACCACTTTAAAACGGCAACTATGACGTCATATTTCGTGCAGTGTATAGTTACCGGTGGCCTATTGGAAAGCGGTGAATACGCGTCTGCATAACCTCTATGCTTTATTTCTGGGAACCAATAACCTCCAAAAGGCTAAAACTGCTCGTTTGACTTATACTTAGAAAAAACTGAACAATGTAACAGTGAATGACATTCTTGGCAGCGAGTAACTGTTCATTTTTTTTTGTCTCACAAATTAGTATTCAGGGCAAACGCAGGTGTAAACTCAACACGTCCTATAACTGTGCTTACGATATCATCGTCACGTCGAGGACAAATAAACAGATCACCTGATGGTAGGTGACAAGTGAAAATCGATGCCCGAAAGTGACAATTAGAATCTCAGATCTTATAAAACAAACCATTGGGGGAGTAGATACCTTTTGAACGTAGGTGTAGACGTTCTAACAAAATAAGGTCTAACAGAGAACCTGTAGAATATAATCTTGTGAAATAAACCACAAGATACGTATAATGTCTCGCAGTGGGGTTTCGGCTACGGCGGCCATCTCTCTCGAAACTACCCAATTAACCCGGATCATACGTGATCACAGGTGTACTTAGACACAAAGACATGTCTGTCCAGACTTCAGACTGTTATTAGAAATTTAATTAATAAATTATTTATAATTAATATTTAATAAATTTAATATTAGATTTAAAAATTCCAAAAACACGTTTAGATCCATCCCTGGACTCGTTAAGCCCGTTGGCTTAAACGTACCTCGCCTTAGCTTAGAAATTTATGGCAAAAATCACAATGTGATACTTCTGTCGATTAAGGCGCGTCGTGGGAGTAATCTTGTTTTATTTTTTGGAGTCTCTTGCTTACCTTGACCGGTATCTAAGGCTGATGTTACGTGATGAAAACTAAAAAGCTATATTGGTTTACAAACAGTAGGTGGATAAGAATTTTAGTTAGGCTTTGAAATTCTAGTAATATTTTAGCCCACAGAAATCGTACATAATTTTGTACAGATATTTAATATACACAAATTATTATTTTTTATTAAAGGTATACATAAAAGTTAGTATATTACAAAGGTCACTTCTGACCTTTATAGAAACCTAGCCATACAATTTAGCCCGTACCTTGTTCGCAATTTTCGCAAAAAGCTCTAAGTGCTTTACTGCTTTTCAGCTGAATTAAGGTAGCAGAAACGGAGAGAGACCTCGCGCTCGCTTAATGCCGCCGATTTGTATTTGTTGGTTAGAGGGGTGTGTTTGGTATATGTGTTGTGTATGTTTAGTCTTAGACTGTATACTGAATACTCATACCATAGATGATGTCTATGGTTAGGTACCGATGACAAGAGAGAGAGGGATGTTTGACATTACGACCTTCACTTAGTGACAGCTACAAGTATATCACCGTAGGTAGAGAGCTGCGGATCATAGGCATCAGCTGTCAACTCTGATCTGTCAGACTTGATCTACTTCCACGTAGCTTGTGTATGTAACAGGGTGAAGGAAAGGGATGCAACAGATCTTCATGAACATTATGCGGATGTCTATGGACGTCGGACTCGTTTGCTCCTTTATACTATAAACGATATCATTCATCATCACTTTGCTAACCCAGCTTTTTTATAGTATAAGAGGGTTAACGAGCGGTCGGAGTCAATTTCATGACTACCGACGCTCATGTAGCCCGGCCCAAATTAACTGCATGCAGGTTGGCACTACCTATTACTGCTTAAGATAAAACCATTGTGTTTACTAGTACACAACAATGGTGTAGCCTAGCCGTACTAGTTCGAATATAACCAGTACACATTAACGACTTGATGATGTTGATTCGAACGCAGCAGAGGCGTTACCATGTACCTAAGGTGTCCTATTACACTTAATGGGTAATTCTGAATATAAAAGTGATACTCAGTGGGTCTGGGAATCGTGGAATATGTTAGTGTAAGTGCTCCCAAGGGACAATTTGGCCCTTTACGTCGCTTACGATGTTATCAGGGCTGTAATCAAACTGTTTTATGTGAGGGACATTTACTATTTAATGAATGTAATTACAGTCCTATATGTTTATTGCTATAGTGTTACGAGAGTCTTTGACTGCCTCGTGGTGCAGTGGTAAGCATGTTCAAAGTTGCATAGTCCCGGGTTCGAATCCCGGGAGGAGCAAAAATTGTTATTGGAAATTTTTCGATTTCTATTATTAGTCAGGAAGTTAGGTTGTTACTCCCCGTGCCTCGGAGAACACGTCCGTCGGTCCTGTCGTGTCGGACTGCCGTCCCATCGGAATATGAGAATAAGGGAATAGAGAATGCACTTGTGTCTGCGCGCACACAATTATTCCAAACACCAAAAATATGAATGCTGATGATGATGATTGGAACATTAAACTAGACCAACTGGCCGTTCTGTTCGGTTTTTAATTCCATATCAATTAATTTCACAACACGGCACACTAACTCTTGCCATTTTCTCAAATTATGAACCGTTATGTAATACTTTGGGTAACTTCCGTTAGACGCCCTAGTATCATATCACCGCTCATAAAAACGACCAGCATTAATACTTCCACTAGTAAAAACTGGTCCGACATTTGTGTAACACGTGCCACGTCAACGTGGTCGGGCTCTTGGCTTCTCTCCCAAAAAACATATCAATGTATAGGTTATCCATTTTTACTAGAAAATTTAAAAAGTTTAATAAAGGGGAGTGCTCTGCTACTTGCAGTCGAGCTCAGCTGAATCAACCGGGGCGGTACGTATCTCTTACGTGACTCACTCCCTTGTACTGACAGCAGTGACAGCGATGCGGTCTCTTTTCGTGCGGAGGACCATCGAAGCAGAGGAGTGACACAGGCAAAATATATGCACACCAAGTATGCGGGTTTCCATGGCATTGATAGTCACCAAAAATATTGTGATACTGAAGAATAAAAAAATAAAAAAGATGGATAAGAATTCTTACTAAATTAGTAAATAACAAATAGAGCCAAAATATAAATCTTCTCTGTTGAACCCCTAGAGTAAGTTTCAAAAAAACTTATTTCTCTCTTACAGAAATGAGAGATATTGCATTCTTGTAAATTGTCTTCATAATTTCTGGTTTTTGTGCCTTTATTTATCATTCTGTAATCGATAAAAGTATCAGTATTACGGTGGTGGTGGCCCTTTATAGGAGTTTCACATCTGCATAGGCAAGATCCTAATGGACGTCGGTAGGACCTATTCTTTAAGGGTACATCTGGTCCTCACGGACTTGCACTAAGACGGGCCACATGGGATCTATCTAGCTAAAGTCATACTTTATTGTTGCTACTACTTTGATAATTGTCTATAATAAAGACTACTACTTCGATAGGTTTCGAGAACGAGAAGTTAACAGCATTCTTTATAAGCAAATAAAAGCTTGCGTAAATTTCTACATATCTTATTTTATTTAACTCAAGCGTAACCGATACACCGGATATTATGTAAGCCTACATCAATCACTAAAAAGTTTCACGTGCCAATAACCTCGAATACTAATGAATGAATACTTTGATGTACTCCACACGATGTTTCAAAAGCATTACTATGGCATTAGTAAGATTTCTGAAGTCTTGTCTATGTTATTAATACTCATAACTCATTTATCTATTCCGTGTCTATAGTTATTGTCAAAAAAAACTTAAAACAACTTACAAGTCTTGAAACATCGCTCCAAAAGTACATCATCATATTTATGTGCTGACTAGCTGTGCTCCGCCGTTTAACCGTCGTAAAAATATTTATCCCTTGAAAACTATTCACTTGTTTCAGGATAAAAAGTTCAATTTTCAAGTTACCCAGATTATAATCTGTATTTGTGCGATTTTCTGCAAAATCTGTTTTACAGATTTTGGGAGAGAGATAAACTTAGAAACTTGAATTTATTATCA
>LUGF01033534.1:84624-102345 GCA_001625245.1 Calycopis cecrops | reverse complement strand
ATGCGGCTGTCTATAGGTGTTGATAGTCATTAAATAGATAGCCCTCCCTTACCTACCTACAACTACCTACTATACCTACTAACTACATACGAAATATTTGTCACAACCAAAAAAATTAAAACTAAGTCGATCCGTTTCAAAAGATTTCGGCCCTAAAACCATGGCACCAAATATTAATAGATAAAACAGATATATTTTGACGTGATATCACTGGCGGAATTTAATTAATTAGATTTGAATGAAAATTGCAGACAAATTGCATTACATACATCACTTAATATAAGTGTGTTTCAAATGGCTGATGGCTTGATGTAAAACCACACGTAATTACTGTACGGGAGTATGACGGTAATTGAAATAGTCGAGTGTCGAGGTCGTTTCGTATCCCATTCCATCTATTAAAAATTACACGTTAGAAAAAAAAAATATTAATATTTTGTTACATTGCTAGACTGGTGGTAGAGCTTTTCAGCAATATCTCTACAAATTTTAGAGTTATTTTAGAGGGAAAAAGAGCAGACTCTTAACCTGTTTTCCGGGGATGGAAAAAATGTATTTCCATAGTAGAAATCTATAATAATAATTTATTATCATTACTGTAGAAGTTACTTCTTTTAAATCACTTTTCAATTTAATTCATAGTGGTAACCGAAATTCATTTTAAGAGGTAGCGCCACACTGCATGCTTGCGTGCAGTCGACTTGGGCCGGCACGACCGGGGAGGTACCTCTCGCTTACACGAGACCGGCGTAAAGTGACAGCTGTGCTTTCGCGTTTCGTGCGGTGTGTAAGTAGCCGGTGTCCCATAGAGATGAGAGGAGCAAGGAGGGCAGCGCATCTGTATAGCCTCTATGCGGATGTTTGTGGGCTTCGGTAGTCATGAAAATGACTCCGACTGCTCGCTCGCTCGCTATACCATAAAAAAAAAGTAAGCAAAACTTACACAAGGCGGTAATTTAACAACTCAAGTATATTTTGAGCGTCTGTAAATACGAAAGGTATATTACAAAAGACATTTCTAATCAGATCCTATTGTGGTTTGCAGCACGATAATATATATCTATACTGGCATTACATATCATGGACCAGAAGTCTGCTTTATCGAGCCTATAAAACTGAATACACTTAATTATTATAGTCAGTAACCACATCCACAATTATAATGTCAAAATTATAATACGCCGGAAATTGATTGACATTTCGCAACCGATTGATGTGTCAGTCCCCAAATTAATATACAGATTGTAATAATGGAATGTTGTCATGCATGATGTTTGGATATTGCTATCAGTACGAAGGTAATAACTAATTAATATCAATTCTAATTGTGCAATCGATGTATGGGTTGTTTGTCTATAGAGGTGGAAGGAGAAAGGATGCCTCCTTTCGCATCTGTGTAGTTTCTATATGGATGTTTAAAGGCATCGGTAGTCATGAAAATGGCTCCGACTGCTCGTTTGCCCCCCCCCCTCCCATACCATAAAAAAAATTCATAAAGCAATATTTATTTGGTTTAACCTCAAAATATTTTGGTACTAAGACAGTTACTAGTAAACTTTAACCGAGTTCAAAAAATGAGATTCGTAGTTTGACCTCTATGTGTGTTTGTATATACGTAAGTTTGTCAGCCATATACTCACGTTGGGCTGAACTGATTTTGATGCGTTTTTCAAAACAGTATTTATTTTATTTTGGCGAAGGTTTAAGTATTTTCATAAATAATAAACAGTCTTTAAAATTTTATACATTAATATTAGATTTCAACAACCGCATTTCCAAGATGCTACAATGAATAAGTATATAAGAGTTGAGCGTTTATATACTAGATGAATCTATTAGTTCCAAGAACATTCTCTCAAAAGCGTATTTCGTCAAAGAACCATCCTTACTATGAACTGATTCTGATTAACCAATAACACTACGTTAATATACAAAACAGTACTTTAATTAAAACTCTTATCTACATTAATTTGGCGTTACTTGTACTTTAGCACAATCTCACTACCATCTCTCGGTCCATACAACGCCGAATATAATAAGCGTCTATTCTCAAGAGGCGTGAGAAGAGGTTACGGGGGCGCGTGGAAGGCATTACGAATTAAAACGAAGATTCAATCGTAAGGCTTTTATTTTCATCGTCACAACCGCGTCGGTTCAACCGACTTAGAAAGACGATGATTTCAATTCTACCCTTTTAACCGGATTACAACTATATTATGTGTGTGTATATTTTGGGATATTGAATATAAAATGTAAAAGGATGTCGCTTAATGCGCTTATTATTTATTAATGACGCAAGCGGCTTTGCCAAGTGAGCCCCCCCTCCCGCCTTCCCCTCCCCCTCCGCCCCTCTAAAGTCCTCAGAATATTTTCACTGATAGACATTAAGCAAATAAATCGCCGGATATTTGGACACTATAATATGATAATTGTTCGGACCTCACTTTCAAAATGCCTAATGTTTCCGCAAGAAACCGACGAAATATTTCGAGTGATTTTAGGCCTAAAGCTAGCAGGCCTAAGTGGCGGGTAATTTTGACCTGTCCTTCGTGTATTATAAGTTACTTTAGTTGTTTTAGACCCAGAAAACTTCCGAGAAGCAGCTCTTTATGCCAACGTAGAGATCATTTTTTAATAGTATAAGGAGACAAACGAGAAGTCGGGGTATTTTTCATGATTACTGATGCCCATAGACATCCGCATAGAGAATCAAATCAAATCAAATCAAATCGAGAGAATCGTGACAGCACAACTCTTACTTTACGCCGCGCGCCGGTATCGTGTAAGCGAAAGGTACCAGATGCAAACAGACGCGTTGCTCTCCTTCCTCCTCTCATCTCCTGGGCCACCGGCTACTTACACACCCCATGAAACGCGACAGCACAGCTGTCACTTTACGACCGCGTCGTTATCCTGTAAGCGACAGGTACCTCCCCGGTCGTGCCGGATCAATTCGGCTACTAAATATTCAAGATATGCTTGATAAGAAACCACCAATGAATAATATTTTATGTTGTTAAATTTTGATTTCAAAGTTCAAGTTCAAGGTCACGCAGACGGTATTCCCATGTATTTCTATCACTATTTAAACTTAGCGTTGGCCCTCATCAAAACTGACGACACAACTTGCCTAAGTATAATATCAGGAACACAATAATATACCTATATAAAATAATCTAAGTATGAAATTTTACGATAAATACAAACCTTCATGCGGATAATTTGAGAGATTAAAACGCACGTATCTTATAAAAAAGACAAAATAATATAATTGTGTGTGAAAACCCTGGGTCGCTTCCTGGTAGTAATAACATAAATTGTTGGTATAAAAAGTTGGTACACTACATACCAACAAAAGTTATTCTCAATCCACACGGTCTGTAACTCTACAAGTCTCTATGCTCTAGAGCAGGGTTTCTTAAAGTGGGGTCCGTAGCGTATGTGTCAGAGTCATAGTTAAACCTTAACATTCTAGTGTACATACAGTGTTCATAAATATAATACATATTATATAATTAAGGTTTCCTTTCTTTTTCTAAAATATACCTTGACAGGGGTCCGTGGGGCTCTTAAATTCTGGAAAGAGATCCGTGACTGCAAAAAGTTTGAGGAACCCTGCTCTAGAGGCAGTGCCATTGACACTTGGCAGACGATTCCAGCTTATTGATCGGGAGGTACCTCTGTCTAAAATAACGTACGGATCTATACAATCGCGTTTTGCGGCTGAAAATGTCAATAATAATTAGTTTCTTTTTTTTATTGATTTTTACCTACGTTCCGATATAATTACAATTCTTTAGAAATCGCGATAATGGTCTTATAATTCATAACAATAATATTTAGGTAAATAATGAAAATTATGAATAAATGTTTACGTATATACAAATCTGGCGTATGTGGTCTACAAACCGAACTATTTTTATGACATTTTCTGTGTCCATTAGTTAGACACAAGACAAGCATGTTTATTTAGTAAGAGGTAGTGCCGTCCTACATGCATGCATGTAGCCATCTGTATAACCTCTATGCGGATGTCTGTGGGTTTCGGCAGTCATGAATGACTTCGACTACTCGTTTGCTTCCTTATTAAAATAAAATCCAAATATTTCCAATACATACCGAGGGGCGCAGCTAGTCAATTAAATTTTTTCTACTTTGTAATCAGAATATTGAATCTACGCGGAACAGTCTTAATTACAGGCTATTTCATAATATTTTATACTCCTAAACATTTATATCCTACGGTTCGAAGGAAGCCCTTACGTTTTCTAATTATATAGACTTAATTGTGTAGTAGAAACGATCGCTTCCTACAATACAAGTATTCACACTTCAATAAATATGAAGAAAAATTAAAACTGATATTTCCGCAATTGTACTAACGACATTATTATTGGCAAATGTGCAATAAAACTTATGTTTAATGTTTGGCGTCCGTTGTTGAGAAAAAATCAGACCACAGACCACACAAATGAAGTAAAACTTAATTATTGTTTAATACACAAATTCATTTCCGTAGTTACAACGACATATCATGTCATATGATATTTATTTTTTAAATACAAAAAGTTTCACTTAGATCGAATTTGAATTTAGAATTTGAATGACAACTTGCCTCTCCCGATGTGTGATTTTTGTAACGCTCTCGCCAGCTTACGTCCCAAGTCAAGAGCTTTTAGAAGTTTTACTTTAAAAAAAATGTCGAAAGACGTATGACTGACATTGAATTGCTTGCTTGGCTGTGTTTTGTACAACATGAAAGATTTTTATTGCATAAATGGGGGGGGGCAACCGAGCAGTAGGAGCCATTTAAATGACTACCGACGCCCATTGACATCCGCACAGATGCGTTGCTTTCCTTTCAGATCCAGATCCTTCCATGGGCCACCGGCTTACACACCGCACGAAACGCATCAGTACAGCTGTCACTTTACGCCGGTCTTGTGTAAGCTAGCGAGCTCCCCGGTAGCGCCGGCCCAATTCGGCTGCATGCATACAGTGTGGCACTCTTACTTATGCCAGCTGTGCCAGTGTGATTTAAACACCAGTTACAATGCAAATGCTATAAAAAGTTTTCATAGCTCATGGAAAATTTACGAGAAACAAAAACCTAGTGCTTATGAAATAAGACTAAAACCCGTTTAATTACGTGCAAGTCCAAATGGTTTTCCTGGTGATATCATCAGTGACTAACCACCGGATAGCACGGGACTGGTTCTTACCGGATCTGACGACACATACGGACATGCCAACGTTGTGTTGGCACTCAATAAATCTGTCCATAAAAATTAGTAAATATCAGAAAAAATATAATACACAAAACTAAATTAAATGCAAATATTAATGATACTAAAGTCCCGGCTAACATTATAGGTG
This sequence comes from Calycopis cecrops, assembly GCA_001625245.1. NCBI lineage: Eukaryota > Metazoa > Arthropoda > Insecta > Lepidoptera > Lycaenidae > Calycopis > Calycopis cecrops. The sequence goes on along the minus strand of LUGF01033534.1, from coordinate 96,969 downwards.
CTTAATTATATTTATGAAATATTTTTTTTATTTATTTTATTAATATATCCTACTCATGTTATAAATGCGAAAGTTTGTAAGGATGTTAGTTACTCTTTCACACAAAAACTACTGAACGGATTTTCATGAAAGTTTACAGTTTTAAAGTCCGAAATCCACGCGGGCAAAGCCGCGAGCAGAAGCTAGTAGGTATATAAACGACAACAATAACAACAATCAGCTGTCCTCCTAGGAATTTCCGGAACGATACGACCTAGGGTTCTACCAGAACTCAGAGATCGGTGGATGTCTGTGGGCTGTCGTGATCACTTTACATCAGGGCGCCGGACTCCTCGTTTGCCTCCTACGCTATAAAAAAAACAAAAATCTACAAATTATGGACGCTTTAATTGTAACTTGTGAAACCGGCCAAATATATTTATACCTATAAAATGGCAAGTGTAGTAAAAGATCGTGCCATGCTTTATTCCAGCGGAATAGGACCGGCACGACCGGAGAGGTACCTCCCGTTTACACGACACGGGCGTAAAGCTGAGCTGTCGAGTTTTGTGCGGTTGGGTGAATGTGGTCAAAGCATCTGCATCCATATGCGGATGTTAGTGGGCGTCGGTAGTCACAAAAAACTTACCAGCTTGTGGTTTGCCCACTGGTGGGTTGGTATCATATCATTTATTGCATTACGATGACATGCCGACCTTATCAACCACATCTCACAGACTGTGAGAAGATCAAAATGTCAAGGATTCGTCTGCGATTGCCAAACGTAATGATAATACGTAATGATAGATCATTACTAGTAGTCACAGTGTTTGTTTTGTGAGATCGTTATAAGTTTTTTTTATAATAATGGGGCAAATGTGCAGTTGGACCCATTTTCATGACTACCTACGTCTATATACATCCGCACAGATGTTACCCAGATGCGTTACCATCCTTCATCCTCCCTCCACTGGCCACCGTTTGCTTAAACACCGTACGAAACGGTACAGCACATCTGTAATTGCGCCAGTACCGTGTAAGCAAGAGGTACCTCCCCGGTCGTGCCGATCTTGTTCGGCAGCGTGGCACTTCCTCTTTCTAAATAACGTATATATTCAGCAATCCGCAAAATAGTTTTATTACTTATAAATAAGATAATATTCTTAGGCATTTCTCCGTCACGTACCATTGTAATGGGTTTAAGAACTAAATTCATTAAGCCCCGAAGTGGAGCGAGGGCGTAATGGCTGTTAGACAATAACGTGCTTCGGAACAATAAAAAAAAACGTTTTTATCTTTTTTTGTGTGTAATTATGATTCAAGTTTATGTGAAGTAACAACTGATGAATAGAAATATGACAAGTTGTAGCAGTGGCACCGTAAGTGCTAAGAGGTAGTGCCACCAGTGCGGCCGAGTTGAGCCGGCACGATCGGGGAGGTACCTCTCGCTACACGATATCTGCGTAAAGTGACAGCTGTTCACTCGACACGCACTCGTTGTACACCACAGATTTACCGGTCCATCCGTTATGGAGCAGAAAAAGAAATAGAAAGAAGAAAGAAAGAAAGAAAGAAGAAAGAAAGAAAGAAAGAAAGAAAGAAAGAAAGAAGAAAGAAAGAAAGAAAGAAGAAAGAAAAACAATTATTCGGACACAATGCAAGAGACAACAACGACAGAAATATGAATTATCTGTCTATCTGCGTGTATTTATAAACACATAAAAGCGTGCCATAGCCCGACTAGGTATAAAAAAATATAAAATTTATACCTTAATGACTGTTGGCCGGAGCCGTAATGAAAATATAAAAACGGTGATATAATTAACATTAATTTAGCAACAAACCAATTAAAAAGATTTATTTACGGCCAAAATGTTTGGCTCATTCCCGTCTTCGGACAGAGTTCGCGCTCAATTTACGCGCCAACGCAGAAAAAACCGGAGCAAATTTAATTATAACATTCGAAGAGTCGTTAGGAGAGTGAAAATATTGCGATGTTTGTTTTTAATCAGGCTACAGTGGCGGATTAGGGCTGTGTACACTGCGATGGCTTAAATTAACGCCGTATCTGTTAGGGCCCATTTAGGAGCCGAGTATGACATTTTAATTCCAAATTGAAGCGCCTCGGGGGCCTCTGTATCAACATACAGCTAATACGCTAGTAGTACGAAACACAACATCTTTGGAACTGCTTGTAGATAAAAAATTAATCATGAGTTTCAAGTTGACAACCCTGTTTGAAGACATTAGCTTCATTGAAAAATAAACAGACTTTTTAAAACTTTGGATAAACTTTTACAAAATCTTTATCTTTATTGCTCAATAGCAGCTGAATAGGGTCAGAATAAGGCTGTTTGCTCAATAGCAGCTGAATAAGGTCAGAATAAGGCTGTTTAATCTTTTTCAAATATTAACTATCCATACGACGTTGTCATATGGGTTAAGTTAAGAGTTCCTACTTCACTTGCCATGCAGATCAAATAAATCTAATAGGTTAGATAGACCTAGTCTAGATTTCGAAGCACTAATTTCAGTTTATAGTAAAACTGATGATGAACACTCTAGTTATATTTTAGTGGAAACCGTTTCAAATATGAACTTTAAGCTTCAGAGCTTAGTGTCAAAAGTTTAAAAATGATTAAACTTTAATATTCCCACCACCAAGGCTTTTTGAACAAGAACTTTATTCATGGATTTTAATTTTGTCCCGTCTCAATTTTCAGCATTCGTGGCAAAAAAACGTCTCAACGAAATTGGATTTTTTATATCGGACTGTGGTTTTACTTTTAATTTCTATTGTAAAGTCAGAATCGATCGGGGACAGCCGACGCCATTTATAGGCTTTTGCGCATACTCGTTATGAATTGTACTCCTTCCTTCCTCCTTTCCAATAGGCCATCGGAAACTCTTGACCACACGAAACAGTACAGCTAGCAGGTTTACTTCGCAATCGTGCTAGCGTGGGGTCGTGTCGGCCCAGTACGGCTGCGGCGTGTCACCACCTCGATTGTTATATAAATAACTAGCTGTGCCCCGCGGTTTCACCCGCGTTAATTTCTAAGAAATACATATAAACTTCAACACCCTATTTCACCCCCTTAAGGGTTGAATTTCTAAAAGCGGGTGCCTACGTCGTAACATCTACCTGGATGCCAAATTTCAGCTTGATCCGTCCAGTGGTTTGGGCTGTGAGTTGATAGCTGACTATGTCACGTTTGAGTTTTATATATAAGGATTTAGTATTAATATCATCGTTCAAGCAGGTTTTCATTTCTTTCACGAATGCAAAAGAATTGTATAGGAGCAAATGCCGATCATGGAAGATAACTCAACGTTCTACGTAAAAGTTAGGCATAGTCACCATTATATAACTACAAGCCATTAAATGACTCAAATCATTGGCGTGTCAGCGTGTCCAACAAAAAATATTTTCTCACATGACCGTGTCACCGGAATAGAAAGCTGTGTCCTTGGCCAGGTCAAGGCTCCGAGTGCCAAATGTAATCTCGATCCGTTTTGATGTTATTGCGTTACTTAAATACTTAGTCACAAACCGACCAACAAACTTTCAAGTATAAAGTAGGCTATTTATTTACAGTATACGATTATTCAAGTGGCAGTAACTTCGAATATAAATTTACCATTAATGATTATAATATAATGTGTCATGTGAGCATATCTAGGCACGTCTAGACAATGTTGGATAATTTTTGCTGGAATACAAAGTAACCATCCTCCGATATGTAAAAACTGCTTCTCCGTATTTATATAGGTAATATATAAAAAAAATATAACAATAAACTTTGTTTTAAATTATTGTCACTACAATTATGTAGAAGTACTTATAATTATATACCAAAAGGCTTAGAAGAGTCAGGTGAGGATATATTTGTAACGATTTAGGAATCTTCAATAAAAGATCTTATACATCTCCGGGAGTCCGGCAACGGAACCCATGAGTTTACAGGTGTCTGTGGGTACTATCAACTGAATATCGCGATCCGACTGCTCCTTTGCCCCCTATGCTATAAAAAGCCATGCAGTTACTCGCTCCTGTGCTTATTCTGATGCCTGAATTGTATTCTTATCTATTCGAACGCGCCGCCAGACAGTCACCCCTCATTACTATAAAAACTCGACTCCGTTACAGCGCGCTATAATACAATATATTTTGTTCGCAGATTTATGATGCTGATAAGGTGTCGGGCGGCACTGAGTGTCGTCGCGCTCCTGTTCCTCGCCTCGCCCACAACATCCACTACCACGGAGGTACGTTGATGTATTATTACATAGAGTAACACATTATCTACATTGTAACATAATGATAGTCATCGCCAACAAATATGCCATAAATAGATACAAGGTTGATAAAAGCGAGAGGCATTAAATTAAACCACATATACTATAAGTGCCTACAGTTAATCCGAATCTATTAAAAAAAGTTTACGACAAGTATATGAAAATACTTTTTTCAAACAAGTTTAATAGCAAAAAAATGTAATCATGCTTTGAACCGGCTCGTACAGCGAACGGCAAACTCGTACGGGGTGACTGACCCCGGCCGGCCCATACTCGCTATCACCTGGCGTATAACATGTACGAAGTGAGAAAGAACTTTAAAAATTCCTGTGGCTATTGCTCCGATTGATCTGTTGTGTAGCCTGGAAATTACACACTAAATATGTGCCTCTTGCTTTTATCAACCTTGTGTAAAATATCTGATTACTATATGAGTACTACAGCTGTTGTCTACTGGTAGATGGTGAGCTAACTTAACGATTCAATATTCAAAATTTTAACAGTACTTAGTTATGTTTGAATTATTTTGTGCAATAACCATTTAATCGAACCTGGGCTATCAAAGATATAAGGTAAAAATATAAGTTGTGACTTGAATTTTGTCATCTGATATTTTTTCCAATGGATCAACAAGCAGTTGTTACTACGTAATATTATACTTTTCTACTTCCATAATGTTTTATTTTCTTGGCAAATAAATATATTTCCATAAAATTCCTGTCAGTAATACAATATCCCTACAAATAATGTGATATCCCATAAAATTTAATCCCGTCCAGACAGTTTTGTGGGACAATGTTTTTAGATTTAAGGTTAATTGTAATTTTTTATTAAATAAATAAATAACGCAATTTTACAAGAGGCATATTTTATCAAAAATTAATGTGTGTGTTTTTGAGACAATTCGATTTTTTTTTCTTCAATTCGAAATTCTGAACAGAGAAAAATGGAAAAAATGGGGGGAGGCCCTTGCTCAACAATGCGACACATAATGGGCTTCATATAATAATTTAATAATAAAAATCACATTATTTAATCAATGAAACGAAATATGTACATACTTTATTTTAGGTCTAAGACAGCTGAAATGTGTTTTTAAAACGCATTACATGGAGTGCACTTAAATTATACGTGAATGTGTGTTAAGAAACTAGGCGCTGGGAAAGTTGTGACTGAGAATCAAAATCTAATAAATTTGACGGCACTTCCCGCTTACACGATACCGGAGCATAGCAAGGGAGGAAGTTCAGGGTGAAAGTGCTAAATGTAAGATGTGTAAGATGGTTCCCCATGGAGAGGGGTAGAGCCTAGAGGAAGGATGGCTATCTCTTACTGCATCAACATTCTACTGCACTTCTAATGAATATTCATTCTATCTAATCTTTATTAGCGTGGAATTTAATTTTAATTATCACATAACTACGCCAGCTCAAGCGCGACTTGAGTAGTCAGCTGTGGCCGATCAAATAATTACCTAGATTGTCTCTGCGACTAATGTGATAGAGGAATGTGAAGAAAACATTTGCCTTCTAATATTTTTTATAAATGAAGGTCTGTACGTTCGGTATTATTTCACTCTCTAACAAATGAATAGGAATCAAATTGGGTGGGTAGGTACTTATGTATTACATACAAAATCTATTATAACATAAAGTTTAAAAATTAATAATTTTGATATATTTTACGCGGGTAAGACAGGGAAAAGTTAGTATGTGATAAAGGAAAATTGAAAAAAAAACAAGACGCATTTGACCCAAAGAAGAGGAATAAGGGAGAGCAAGGGACGCATCTAGTATCTACGTAAATATTGTGCTGTCTTTCATGGGCGTCTGCCCTGCTCGTTTGCCTCCCTATATTGTAGAATAAAAAAAAATATGCACCCACAGACTAAGAGGTAGTGTTTCCAGTCGAAGCGCCTGGGAGTTAAATAACTCCCAGGTTACCTCTCTGATGAAGTAAAGAACACAACATCTGCATAACAATTATACCAACATCTACTGGCATCGTTCGTCATCCAATCGAACTGTTTGCCACGATATATTATATAAAGAACGATATTTCAACCCTCCTCACTCGGCCAGCGGTACACAAAATAAACAGACAAACAATACCGAGCTTACGTCTAATAGATTACAATCTAAGTTAATGAACGCCGATTCGCCCCAGTTTGACCAAAGCATTGTGTTTAACGAATATAAATGATTTCCGTTCGAATATTTCCATTGTGGAACAATCTTGATGTAATTGGCAATTTGTAACAGGTTGTCCAAATAACTGACAATACATCTAGACACTGTACAGGCCGATCTAATGTAACTAAGTAATATTAGAAATACTTTTTTTATTGTATAAAGCAATTGGAGTAATTTTCATGACTAACGAAGCCCATAGACATACGCATAGAAGCTATAAAGATGCGCCCCACTTTCTTCTCACATCTCAATGGGCCACCGGCTACTTACACACCGCACGAAACGCGACAGCACAGCTGTGACAGCTGTGCTTTACGCCGGTCTCGTGTAAGCGAGAGGTACCTCCCCGTTCGTGCCGGCCCAATTCGGCTGCATGCAAGCATGCAGTGACCTTTTACAAAATCAAAAAACTTATACTTATAGAGGTAGTGATAAGTTATAGTTAAAGGCATAGATATCAGAGTTCTTTTTTTATATCTCTATGGTTAAAGGGGTAATTTTATCATACGTACTGTAACTAGTCAAAATACTAACTGACATTGTGTCACTGGTTCTGGATATTTTGTTGATTGTTTAAAGTTAATGGTAATGTAGTAAGTTTTTGAAAATGACGGCCAAACATTACATGATACTTATATATCTATTTATTGCTTAGTATTTGCTTGGTAAAACTTCTGAAATATCTAAAAACTAAATATTATATTATTTTTGGACCTTTCAGGGGACCCATACATTTTTGCGAGATTGATTTATCCGTAGAGTAACAAGCATACATACCAATTCTCGCATTTATAATTTCACTAAGGACTAATGTATTAATGTATCAGCCTGTACATTATATGAATACGCTATAACGGATGCAGTTGTATATTGGATCATCTATTGTGTGCTAACTTATGCCAATTGTTACGTTTTCGAACATCCTTCTGTTTGTACTTGTGTAAATTTAATTTCTACACAACAATCGAAGCGAAACTTACTGTAACGTGAGCCTCTGTTTTGTAATATTTTTTGTAAGGCACAATCAGGATCTCATATATGACATCATATATTACGAGAATGACGTAAGATATTATAATATTTAAGGGCCCCCGTAGTCCTACTGCTCGTTTACCCTACACATATAGTACACATGTAGTATTTCTTCTCTGATAGTTACACCTTCTACATTCGTAGGTAACTCCCAAAATTCTGCTGTTACATAGAGATAACGATCAAGAACAATCATAGTTTGTGTAAGGCTGTACCACGATGACAGGTAACTTAGAAACTACATACATGTGCCAAAATACATTCATCTCCTTCTGACACGATCAAATAAAAAAGGACGACAAAATGAATTTTAACTACGCGAAACTACTTATTCGGTAGATATATTGCGGCACTCGCAACATATATTACGAAGTTGACTTGGACATTTCGTTAGTTGCAAGATAAACATGTTTGCTACTGGCTGCACTCCGCGTGTTTGATTTAGTAAAAGCATCATGTTTGCCAAAATGCACAGCCACTGATTAAATTTCAAAAAGCTAGCTCAAAATGTTGACTGTTTCATTAATTAATCACCGGTTTCATTGCGGTCCAAATACATGTGCTTAGACCGATTTATAGTTTTGTATCATTATCTACAGCCTATACTTTAATCATTGCTGATTTTGCGGTTTCGAATAGTGTAAAAGGAAAACGAGCTTTCCGTCCTATATGATATCAGAAACTCATAAACAGCACGATTCTCGACATCACAGCTGTCATTTTACGACGGTATCCAAATGTAAATCTTCGACACTAGCAGTCCCATGATTGTCTTATTCAGAAACATCTACTTTAAGACGTGTACGAGATTATACACGCTGTACCTATATTATACGCATCCGTTTATTTAAAAAAAAACAACAACGTATACATTACGAACTTGAATTATTCAGCATAGATTGCTAATTGTACTTGCCTTCAGAGTTTCTAGAATAATAAGTGTTGGGAAACGTTTTTAATTAATATGTCGATACGCGACCGCGGACTTGTAATTTAACATTCGAGTCTAGTTTAAGACTAGATCGGCTGCGGGCGCCCTTGGGCTTACTTTCTCTACTTAAGCAACGTTCTCAGCTATTTCAGTTTTGTGTGAATGTATTTTTAAGTAGTTGAATTCCGCAGGTTCGACTACTAGTAAAAAGTTCAGCATATATTGGATCAAAATAGAGCATCGAAGTAAATATCGATAATAATACGTACAAAAACCTATAGGAACTAATTTATAACAGAATGTCTATAATGTTATTTTTGCATCTAATTATCATATTATCTTGTTTCAGGGCAACCTCTTCACATGTCCCAATGGTAAGTAAATTTGGACCAAATATTTTTTATGATTTTCATTGTGGTTTTGCCAGCTTATCAATCTTTTGTTGCTCCTGGTGTATCTCAAAATATAACTAAAATCTAAGATAGACTTTGTTATCACAAGTGACAATGATGCCTAGTAGGTACTTTTTGTCAATGATGAAGTAAGGTTTCAAATACTAGACGATCTACCTCATCCAACGAAACTAACCTACAGTTTACATAGTATTATATATATATATATGTACTTATAAACGTTAAATAAAATTGATAAAAAAGCTCTCTTAACTAATATTTTAAGGCCTAATGGCCTAATTAGACAATCATGGCGTTTTATAATTGTAGTTTAAAAGAGAAACAAAACACCATAATTTCTACACATTATAAAAGTCACTAAGCGAATAATTAAAAACAATATGACTTAACAAGATACGAAGTACACAACTATGTTAATTAAGAGCATGTAGAAATCAACGCGGTATACAAATATTGTAACAAGCTAATTGAAATGTAAACTTTCACAACCCGTGTTATAAGACATACGTGAAATGAACAAAATGAAAAATATGAAAATAATCCTACGTTTACATTCAACTGAAATGAACGAGACGAGAGAATAAGTCATACTTTTCCATGATTAAATAATTGTAGCCTTTTTTGGTAACGCAGGGGAATAGGTACCTTTACATACGCTATCCAGGAGCCCGGACCCCTGCGTGTGCCTGTGCCGTTTGTCCCATCCTGACCCGTGGTACCAATGCTCCAACAGAGCACGCCATGCCCGTGGTCCCAATCCACGCCACCATCTGCTAACTCAGAGGAACCTCTGAAATTGGCTAGTCCTATCCGCTGGGCGACGGACTAACCATTAAACGGCCGCTGAACTACACAAGCTGAAATTTCCCTACGAAAGTATTTTTGAAAATTCCATTTCTAATTAAATGGAGTTGAAAATCTGTTTAAAAGAATCAAAACATATGCGAGTGAAACCGGGGAGCGCAAGTAGCTTTAGTCATGTGCCCTGAAGCCGCGATTTTCTTACTTATACATATTAATTCAAACTCGTCTCGAGCAGCGGCTGAAAGCCTCCGTGTTTCGTCTACATTTATAAAATTAAATCTAACTCTGTTAACAAGTTTAAATTATCTCCCTTAATAAGGGTTGAAATTTCGCAATTTTAAATCCTCGCTTAAATTTTGCATTTTCAACTCAATCATTCTATTTTCGCGTCAAAAAAGATTGTCCAGGTTTTCATGAATCTTTCCTTATTTTTATATTAAATTGTACTGAAAGATTTAAGTGAAAAGCGGTGATAAAGTAAACCATTGACTAAGAAGTGCGACGTGTCTGGAGAAACTTCTGCAGTGCTAACCCTAAGTAATGTGTTCTCACAATCACGTACTCTTAACCGCGAATATGATAAAGTAACTTCGTCTCATTTATATTCTCCTAGTACTTTCTGTTTACATTTTGCTAATTTTAATGTGCTTTAAAATAATTCAGTCAAGGAGTGTTTTGCCGTTCATACAATGCATGGTACTTGAACAATTATATCTTGATATCCATCGGACATTGCGTACTTTGTACTGAAACAATTTATATTGATTGATACATTTTCCACAGTGTATCTTATAATTGTCTTTATCTCTAAGCATCAGTATCTCCATCAGAATTGTGTTTGTATTACACCATAAAATGGATATGACAACGAAGCTTTCATGGTTTGTATTTGGACTGTAATGCGAGTATACCTTACTTTAAATGTAAAACAATCTTCCAACAAGGGGAATTCTCCCCTTGTCTCTGTCATCCCCTAGCTCTAGATGTCAATGCATTAACAAGTAGCTCCTATTACCTACCGATTGTTACCGAGTATTTTATCAGCCAAATGAGCGATGATAAGATGAATCATCCGACCCAATATTCGATCGAAATTGACAATAGACGTCTCAACCACATACCAAATAAAACTGAATAATTACTGACCGTAATGATTAAAAAAATAATAAGTTGGGAATATAGAAATAATTAAATATTTATTATTTTAATATAAAGGAAATTATTAATTATTTATTAATGTGTGATTGCGAGAAAAAAAAGTAAAGGCAAGAATCTAATACTTCAGTTGTATACATATTAAATGATAATACTAAGTTATATAAAATAAAAACTCACACACACAACACTTTTCTAGTAATATCTAGCAAATGTATCGTTATATCGAGTTAAGTCGAGTCGAGTAACAGTGTTAGGACTAATTAGATCTAATTATCACGTTTTTCTCAAACGCTTGCCTATTAAATAGCAATAGTGCCATATTTGACGACCGCAGTTGCTGAGGTAATTAAAAATTTTCATAATTCATCGCCGGCAGCGCTTGCGGGAAAATGGATTAAACGGGTCGCCGGCTCTGATCTTCATCAGTCTTATAATTAATGCAGGCAAATTGACTAGCGACATGTATGTTCGAGTGCGCGCACACTAACGACATATTTCTAATAAAAACGCTTCAAAAATTTTTACTTACACGTTTCATTGAACTAGCAAAGTAGGTAATTTATCCTACTAATATTTTACGCCAAAAATTCCGAACCGATAATGAACGCGTACCTACAGGTTAACTTGGATTAACACAGAATTTTTTATCCCGAAAAATTTTTCCTACTGAATATTCCATTCCATGATTCCATGGGATGATTTTCTATTTTCCACGGGATCGAAATTTACGCGGGTGAAACCGCGGGGCGCAGCAAGTATGAAATAAAAAAATTATAGACACAACATTATTTAAAAATTAACATATTGTTCTTATTTTTTTTTTTCACTCTTGTGCTTGTTGAATGGGCTATTTTCCAGTATTAAAAATAAAAGCTTATTGAATGTAATCTTTAATTAATATGATTTTTAAAGACATTATGTAGTCAAATAATTTGTAAATAATCAATATTTTATATTAAAATCTGTTTTTAAAAATAAAAGTTGTGACACGATACGACGTAAAATTGACGATGACTTAACACGTGCACGCTGCTTCCGAAATCTACTGATAGTACCAGATAATTACTTTAAAATGTAACTTTTTTCTGTATTCTGTTAGATGTACAATAATAGTAGATTGTTAACCTAGGGAGCAAAACACTATTTTTCAGGCGAGAGTGTTTTTTGAATCCAGAGCAGTACTCGAGCTTCAAAAATAGTGTTGCTCCCGAGGTGAACACTCTACTTTTCATCGCCCTCTATGAGAAAATGAGTACTGCAACTAATCATTTTTATAACATTGTTAGCGTCCGATACAATACTCTCTGGTGTTAATTTATATTCATATTCACTACTTGACTGAGATGACATTTTCAATTAATAAGTAAAATTACAAGTTTTAAATAATTTAATAAGAAGCGCCAAAAAAAAGTTTTCCGCGTTTTTTTTTAATTTCGCCAACGAAGACATATTATTTTGCCATAAAGCCAGCGATTTGTTCATACAATGTTCGAAATGGTGTGGCTACACGGTTGTCATGGCCTCATGACATCAAGGT
>LUGF01033534.1:45484-71081 GCA_001625245.1 Calycopis cecrops | reverse complement strand
GTTGATCAAACTAATTCAAATGAAGCAATAGTATTGGCAAGTTTACTCTCAAATAAAAATTAAAGGCACCCAGTGATTACTTTCATTTTCCTACATCTACAGGAATAAAAAGTAGGTAATCAATATGTTGACAATACTGTTCTAAGTTGGCAACATCCACTTATTGTTACAAGTTTCCACTACAATGGTACAAGCCCTTTACGTAGAGAAAGCCATAGTATTTACAGACGTGTATATTTAATTTGCAAAGCTAACATGTAACGCAAACAAATGCCACAAGAGTTTCTCTTCACATAACGTTTAACAATTACAAAAGTGTACTTTTCGTGCATTTATTTCTAATGTCGCTTTCTATTCAACATTTCGTTTATTGTGTTGCCCTAAGTTCATAATTCGTTAATTCGCAATTGCGTTTAGTGCGGTATGTAAGAAGCCTATAGAGGGAGAAGGAGGAAGCGGGGCAACGGATCTATATGGTCATGCGGATGTTAATGGGCGTCGGTGGTCATGAGAATGGCGCCGACTGCTCATTTCCTCCCTTAATGCTATAAAAAAATAATACCATACTTATATTAATATTTGCGTACCTGACGTATTTTGAGAATACCAATTTTGATGACGGGAATAATCATATGCTTAGTACGACCACCTGTAATCTACGGCCCGACATCGAGCCATATACACTATTACTATCATTGCTCGTGGAAGGAAGAAAACAATATTAAAAAGATATTAATTAACTCAAAGCATCAGAAAAACAATATAAACAACGGGACATATTATATTGTGTATATCAAAAGAATTTCGATGAAGCTATATAATTTACAACCAAATTAATAATGTCTTATTTCTCTTTTCAGGTTGGGAGTTGAAAGGCCTTCATTGTTACAAATTTTTCAATATCAGACATTCCTGGGAGAAAGCGGCGGAATTATGTCGAAGGTATGATTACAATTATTTATTAATAGCAATCTAAATGTTAGAATCAAAAATAGGGAATGTTCATTTCAAAATTTACATGGAAGAGGATCCTGAACTTTTTGAACACAATAATAGAACATTAAGTGGAGTTTTTAGCAGAATTCTCTAACAAATCCACTCAATATTCAATCATATATAACTTTATTAAAATGGATAATAATTAAACAACATTATTAATAGTTGTTAGAACTTCCATTGATTAAGTAATTAAGTATGTTACATCCTAGTTAAGTATAATCTGCTTAAAAATCTGAGATAATTCATTGCCTCGCCTACATTCGCTTCGCATAGAAGACCCTGATTCCTAAAGATAGTTTTCAAATAAGAAATTCTATGGAACATTGTAACCTTTAATTAACTCATTGCTTCTTAAATACCTCGTGGCCGAGTTTAAGAGAATCACGATACGATAAAATGTTTCATAATATAATTATAAAATGAAATTAACGCTGAAAGTTACATAATTTATTTACATTAAATCCTTAAGGGCTCCATTGAAAATAAGTTAATCTTAACTCGCTAACAAATTGTTTTGTGTTTGATAAATGTACGTGTTAGTTGTTTCAAAGCTCATTGTTAAACAATCGAAATAAATAGGTCCTTTCATATTTAAATACAAATTAATTTTACAGATACGGAAGCGAGTTAATAGTAATCGACACGTATTCAGAGAACAACATGACGGCGAATATTGTTCCGTCGAGCCCGAGCAACAGTCACTACTGGCTCGGCCTCGCCACTGTAGATGATCTTCGGACGAACACTTTAGAATCAGCCGCTGGAGCATTAGTCTCCCAATATGCTGGTTTCTGGGACATACGACAACCGAACCCAAAGGACGGAGAATGTGTGGACGTACACATTTCTTCTGACACTCAGTCCTGGGAATTGACGACTTGCGAGAAACTTTTACCTTTCATGTGTAAAGCCACCGCGTGTCCAGCTGGTAAGTAATTGGTAACTTCTGTATTAGTCTGTGTTTTGTTTAGGCTTCCGTATCCTATTATTTAATAGCCATAAAGTCAATTAGAGGCTTGTCTAGGACACTTGATTAGTTCTTTAGAGGCTTGTCTAGGAGGCTTGATTAGTTCTTTAGAGGCTTGTCTAGGAGGCTTGATTAGTTCTTTAGAGGCTTGTCTAGGAGGCTTGATTAGTTTTTTAGAGGCTTGTCTAGGTAGCTTGATTAGTTCTCATCTGACGATGATAACTAAAATTATTACTAGTGATTAGATTATATACTTTAATAATCTAAAGTGAAGATGTAAATAATAGTACTTATTCTTCCAATATAAAGCGTGATTGTGTTAGAATATTGAGGGTAGAAATTTGATTTTTTTTTTCTATAAAAAATACCTTACGTCATATACCTCTAAAATTTTATGTAATATATGTATTTAACCATGTTTTTGTTTATTATATTCTAGGAACTTTCCATTGCTCGAACGGAAAATGTATAAATGCTGCCTTCAAATGTGACAAGCAAGATGACTGCGGAGACGCATCTGATGAAATGGACTGCGCAGCTGACTGTCACTTCTATATGGCGAGCAGTGGGGACGTCGTAGAAAGTCCAAACTATCCTCACAAGTATCCAGCCTTCAGTGAATGCAAATGGACTCTTGAAGGACCTCAAGGCCAAAATATTGTTTTACAATTCCAAGACTTTGAAACTGAAAAATCCTTTGACACTGTTCAAGTTCTAGTTGGTGGGCGAACCGAAGATAAGTCAGTTAATTTAGCGACACTCTCAGGAAAACAAGACTTGTCTTCCAAAACTTACGTTTCAGCTTCTAATTTCATGATTATCAAATTTAGCTCAGATGGATCAGTTGAAAAGAAAGGATTCCGCGCATCGTGGAAAACTGAATCATCAAACTGTGGAGGCATTCTCCGAGCCACTCCCCAAGGTCAGGTTTTGACCTCGCCTGGCTACCCTAACACCTATCCAGGTGGATTAGAATGTATGTACATCATTGAAGCGCAACCTGGAAGGATAGTTTCTCTCGAAATAGAAGATTTGGAATTAGAAATGAACAGGGATTATATCGTTATCAAAGATGGAAATTCACCGTCAAGTCCCGTTCTTGCTCGATTAACGGGATCTGGTGAAGATAATCAAAAAGTTGTCATTTCTACAACTAATAACATGTATATGTACTTCCGAACTAGTCTCGGTGACTCTAAAAAAGGTTTTAATATGAGGTACTCCCAAGGGTGTAGGGCAACCATCGTTGCTTCCAACGGCACTATCACCTCACCCGCGTACGGCTTAACAAATTATCCGAATAACCAAGAATGCTTGTTCAGAATTAAAAACCCCAATGGTGGACCGCTTTCACTGAAATTCGACGAGTTTCTCATCCATAATTCTGATGTGGTACAGGTTTTTGATGGTTCAAGTACAAATGGACTTAGACTACACTCGGAGAATGGTTTTATAGTCAAACCAAGAATCACACTTACAGCATCTAGTGGAGAAATGTTAATAAGATTCTTATCAGACGCGCTACATAACGACATTGGTTGGAAAGCGACCTACTCAGCAGGTAATACACACTTTTTAAAATATTTTCTTTTACTCTCATCACATTGTAATGTGTACAATTACAATTGTATTAACAAAACTTAAACTATTCTTATTGACATATTTATGTTGATTCCAGATTGTCCTCCGTTAAAATCGGGTATTGGCGCATTAGCGTCAAACCGAGATACCGCTTTTGGCACCACAATTAAGTTTTCATGCCCAATTGGCCAAGAATTCGCCACTGGAAAGGCACGTATTACAACAAAGTGCTTAGATGGAGGAAAATGGTCAACTAGTTACATTCCTAGCTGTCAAGGTATTTTTTTAATAAATTATACAAACCTATTAATTATTCACTATAAAAACTGATTTTAAAAGTTATTTCAAACGTGTTTTTGCAGAGGTTTATTGCGGACCGGTACCCCAAATCGATAACGGATTCTCAATTGGTTCAACAAATGTTACTTTCCGAGGCGTAGCTACATACCAATGTTACGCAGGGTTTGCTTTTCCAACTGGCCAGCCAATCGAAAAAATATCTTGTTTATCCGACGGGCGTTGGGAACGGACACCGGCCTGTCTGGGTAAATTAAAAAACTTTTTTATTGAATGTTTATTTGTTTACGAATACGACAAAAGGGTAAAAGGGTTGTCAATTTTGCGTGTATTGACAATAATAGCTTTTATACTTTAGGCTATATGAAATATATAATATGTAGATTTCACACATTATATAAATAAAGTTTCACAGTTAATTCTCATTTCTCGGCACTATCGAAGATATTGTAAGCATGCAAGCAAGCAAGCAATACAGCATTCAACGGTAAACCGGACTAACGGTTATTTTATATTCATCATTTATAATATCCCTAATTTATCTAATTTATTTCGTTTTCACAGCATCACAATGTGTAGCCCTGCCTGACGTTCCTCACGCTAATGTAACAATTTTGAATGGCGGCGGTCGCAGTTACGGAACGATAGTACGTTATGAATGTGAACCTGGATATGCCCGCTCTGGACAACCGGTGCTGTTGTGTATGAGCAATGGTACCTGGTCAGGTGATGTCCCGACGTGTTCAAAAGTATTGTGTCCTGTTTTTCCTGAAATAAAGAATGGATACATTGTTGATCAAAGCAAGATTTATATGTTCGGAGATGAAGCTAGAGTACAATGCTACAAAGGTAACTCAAACTTCATTTAATTTGTACATTTATACGTTAAATAGTGATCTAGTATAATAATAATTACACAAATATTTTTTGTTGTGTACAACAAATAAATATTAAAATTTAACCTTTATTATTATCAGGTTTTAAACTAAGCGGTCCAAGTATAATAAGGTGTGTTGCAAACCAGAAGTTCGATGCTACACCTGTTTGCGAGGATATCAACGAATGTGCCAGTAGCCAATGTGATTTATCCTCTACGGAATGTAAAAATACCCAAGGTGGTTTCTTCTGCCCTTGCCGACCTGGCTTCGCACAAAACTTAGACTGTAGACCAGTCGGTGACTTGGGATTAATTAATGGTGCTATTCCTGACGAGTCTATAACGACGTCTGCTCCCGAGCCTGGATATGATAATGGGGTAAGAAAAAACTTACCAATATTTAAACATTTACCTTTATTTTTCTTACAGCACACATTTGACCTTATATATTATTTCACAGATGATCCGCTTAAACAACGGAGGAGGATGGTGTGGTAATAACTTAGAAGCAGGCGCAAATTGGGTTCTAATTGATTTAAGAGCACCTACTATAATTAGAGGTTTTCGTACAATGAGCGTCATGAGAGCTGATGCCAACATTGCTTTTACTTCAGCTATAAGAATTCAATACACTAACGATTTAACTGATGTATTTAAGGATTACACTAATCCTGATGGAACAGCTGTAGAATTCCGAATTTTAGAACCAACTCTATCAGTTCTTAACTTACCAATGCCAATTGAAGCACAATACGTTAAATTCAAAATTCAAGATTATGTTGGTGCGCCTTGTTTGAAAATTGAAATTATGGGTTGCGCTAGGCTAGATTGTTTAGATATCAATGAATGTAATGAAGATAATGGAGGATGTGACCAAAAATGTATAAATACGTAAGTAAATAATTAAATTAGATTTAAAATTACACTTGCTTCAGGTGAATAATCTTATAATTTGTCCTTTATACCACTATACATACACATGACTGTGCGTCATTATTTTTAACATTTATTGCTTAGCTTTATTATTAGTCTATCTATAAACCCCAAGACGGATGATCCCCTACCATGACTATTCTTCTACAATATACGACAACAAAAATATATTCTATAATATTTTATTAATGTAATTTATCATTTCAGTCCTGGTAATTTCACTTGCGGTTGCAATCTTGGATATGAACTTTACTCTTACAATGGAACAGCTGGGTTTTCAATTGACAATTCAGAATCTGGTGAAAGAGACGGTGATACTTATCAAAGAAATAAAACCTGTGTTCCTGTAATGTGTCCTCCTTTAATTTCACCCGAAAATGGAAAACTATTGTCTACCAAACTTTCATATCATTTTGGCGATATAGTAGATTTCCAATGCGATTTCGGCTACGTAATGTCAGGATTTTCTTCATTGTTGTGTACCTCAAGTGGAACGTGGAATGGAACAGCTCCAGAATGTCAATGTACGTATTAAAAAGTACCTTAAATTTTATTAAAATTGAGAAGTTTTATACAGTGTTGATAAGAGCGAGAGGCATTAAATGAAACCACTATAAGTGCCTACAGTTAACACAAAACTATTAAAAAAAAGTTTACGACAAGTATACGAAAATACTTTTTTCAAACAAGTTAAACAGCGAAAAAATGTTATCACTCTTTGTACCGGGCGGCTACAGCGAGAACGGGGTGAATGGGCCCGGCCGGCCATAGTCGAAGAGCAGCTGCGATACAGCGTGTACGTAGTGAGAAAAATCTTTAAAAAATTCCTGTGGCTAAACTAATTCTCCGATCAATCTGTTTATAGTTGTGTAGCCTGGAAGATATACACTAATGGTTTCATTTAATGCCTCTTGCTTTTATCAACCTTGTATAATATTTTGTAATATCAAATATATTTATAATTTATGTTAAACATTATAGATGCAAGATGCGTAACTTTATCGGACGATAAAAATGATGGCTTAGAAATAATAAGAAATGATCCAGAAAGTGTTCTCGTACCATATAGGGACAATGTTACAATAACTTGTACATCTCCAGGAAAATATTTAAGAAATACTGCAACATCAGGTTTCAGGCAATGTGTGTATGATCCAAAACCGGTACGTGAATATTGTTTTTTTTATACTTATGTTAATGATAAAGGACTATAACTAACACACACTTTTATATTATTTACAGGGTCTACCAGATTATTGGTTATCTGGCGCACAGCCGCAATGTCCTCGTGAAGACTGTGGTGTACCTATGCCGACACCTGGTGCTGAATATGGGCAATATCTCGATACTCGATATCAAAGCTCTTTCTTCTTTGGATGCCAAAATACTTTCAAATTGGCTGGGCAGACCAGTAAACATGACAATGTTGTTAGGTGTCAGCCTAGTGGCATTTGGGACTTTGGTGATTTAAGATGTGAAGGTCCCGTGTGTGAAGATCCAGGCAGACCAGCTGATGGTTATCAAATTGCTAGAAGCTATGAGCAAGGATCAGAAGTATTATTCGGTTGTTCTAGACCAGGTTACATCCTTATTAATCCAAGACCAATAACCTGTATTCGTGAGCCAGAATGTAAAGTTATCAGGCCATTGGGCTTAGCGTCAGGCAGAATTCCTGATTCAGCTATTAATGCAACGTCTGAAAGACCTAACTATGAAGCTAAAAATATAAGACTAAACTCAGTCACTGGTTGGTGTGGAAAACAAGAAGCCTTTACCTATGTCAGTGTTGATTTAGGAAAAGTCTACAGAGTAAAAGCTATTTTAGTTAAAGGTGTGGTTACATCCGATATCGTTGGCAGACCGACTGAAATAAGATTCTTCTACAAGCAAGCTGAAAGTGAAAATTATGTTGTGTACTTCCCTAACTTCAACCTTACTATGAGAGATCCAGGAAATTATGGAGAATTAGCTATGATAACCTTACCAAAATATGTACAAGCTAGATTTGTCATATTAGGTATTGTTAGTTTTATGGATAATGCTTGTCTTAAATTCGAGTTAATGGGATGCGACGAACCATCTGCCGAACCTTTATTAGGATACGACTATGGATATTCTCCGTGTGTTGGTACGTTATCATTTTGTACAAAAAGTCAATTTCGTTTTAAAGAATGTTTGTCTAAAAGTTAACTTTCTGATTTTAGATAATGAGCCGCCAGTTTTCCAAAATTGTCCGCAGCATCCAATCGTAGTCCAAACAGATGTAAATGGCGGACTACTGCCAGTTAACTTTACGGAACCAACTGCAACGGACAACTCCGGAGCCATCGCTAGATTAGAAGTAACACCGCAACACTTTAAAACACCAATACAAGTTTTCCATAATATGGTAGTGAGATATGTTGCGTTTGATTTTGATGGAAATGTTGCTATATGCGAAGTGAACATCACAGTGCCAGACTATACACCTCCCAAACTAAGCTGTCCACAGAGCTACGTTATTGAATTGGTGGATAAACAAGAAAGCTATGCAGTTAACTTTAATGATACTAGGAGAAGAATAAATGCAACGGACGAATCTGGAGAAGTTTTCCTTAAGTTCATTCCTGAAAGGGCCGTTATACCTATACGTGGTTATGAAAATGTTACAGTTGTAGCTTCTGACAAATATGGAAACAAGGCGCAATGTTATTTTCAGGTATGTATTAAAAACACTACGCTTTTATGTTATTTTTAAGTAAAACGAATTAACTAGCTCTTACAAACTGATTTTACTTCACTGCCGAACATCTTCATTGTAACAATCATTTTATTACAGGTATCAGTGCAAGCCACTCCATGTGTAGATTGGGAATTAATGCCGCCAGCCCATGGAGCTATCAATTGCTTACCTGGAGACAGAGGCATCCAATGCATAGCTACGTGCAGCCCGGGATATAGATTCACTGATGGAGAACCTGTAAAAACTTTTGTCTGCGAAACTAAACGGCAGTGGGCACCTACTGCTGTTGTTCCTGATTGTGTATCTGAAAGTAAATATCAATATTCTACTTAATATTATAAAGGCGAAAGTTTGTATGTTTGTTTAAAACCAACTCCTTCACACAAAAACTGCTGAACCGATTTTCATGAAATTTGGCACACACATAGAGGGTAGCTTGGATTAAAATATAGAAGAAGAAGGAAGAATCTGAATTCTTCCGAATGTTTCATACGGAGGTTTCATTCGGAAGAATCTGAATTCTTCCAAATGAAACCTCCATTTTTAAAGTCCAAAATCCACCCAGGCGAAGCTGCGGGCGGTTATTATAAATATTATAGTAACAACAACAAATAATCACGTCTATTCCCTATTACGGTAGACAGATAGAGCTGAGTGCTATATTTCACGGTCTTTACAGATTTGTCTCGCTTATACACTACAGCATGTAGGATGCAGACGCGGACTGCGTTCACCATCCTACATACTGTAGTCAAATAATAATTATTATTATGGCTGTTTAAATAACACTAAAACGAACATTTTCATTTCAGACACTCAACAAGCATCTTACCATGTCGTAGCTGGAGTTCAATACCGTGCTCTTGGGGCTGTTTCGAGCGCTTGTTTACCTCAATACAAAGATCTTCTCGCACAATATGATAACATCTTAAACGAAAGGTTATCCCAGCGTTGTTCCGCAGTTAATGTTAATATAAATGTAACCTTCATTAAGGTAATGCCAAATCTTCTCGATGAAAATGTTGTTAAAATGGACTTTGTTTTGGCAATCACACCAGCTGTAAGACAAACACAGCTATACGACCTTTGCGGCTCAACTTTGAATCTCATATTTGACCTATCAGTACCGTATGCAAGCGCATTGATAGAGCCGATTCTAAACGTCTCGTCTATTGGAAATCAATGTCCGCCACTAAGAGCGATTAAAAGTTCAATATCTCGAGGATTCACGTGCAGCGTTGGAGAAGTACTGAATATGGACACTAATGATGTTCCAAGATGCTGTAAGTTTATTTTATTATTTTTGAAGTATATACTTATAGAAGTTTTGTAATCATAACGTTTTTATGAATGTTTTTATTTTACTTATGAGACATTACTCTCTTAATTTTTAGTGCATTGCCCTGCTGGTACCTACGCCGGCGAAAAACAAAAAACTTGTACAATGTGCCCTCGAGGATTTTTCCAAAATCAAGCTCGTCAGGGCTCATGCTTAAAATGCCCTCAAGGAACGTTCACCAGAGAAGAAGGGTCTAAGGATTTAACTGAGTGCGTACCGGTTTGTGGATATGGAACATACTCACCCACAGGACTAGTCCCTTGCTTAGAATGTCCTAGAAATAGTTATACAGCTGAACCACCTTTGGGCGGATTCAAGGATTGTCAGGCTTGTCCCGTAAATACATACACATATCAACCAGCCGCGTCCGGAAAAGATAAATGCCGATCCAAATGTGCACCTGGTACATATTCACCTACTGGCTTGGCTCCGTGCTCGCAATGCCCTAAAAACTTCTACCAGAATGCGATCGGGCAAACTTTATGTTTGGAATGTCAAACCAACATGAAAACAGTAGGGACCGGCACAACAGGCATGGAAGAATGTATTCCAGTTGAATGCTCTAATAGTGCTTGCCAACACGGAGGTCTTTGCGTACCAAAAGGACATGGAGTACAATGTTACTGCCCAGCTGGTTTCTCTGGACGTCGATGTGAAATAGATATTGATGAATGTTCAAGCCAACCTTGTTACAACGGAGGAACATGTATCGACCTACCACAAGGATATAGATGCTCTTGCCCAACAGGCTATGGAGGAATTAACTGTCAAGAAGAAAGGTCTGATTGTAGAAATGATACATGCCCCGAACGTGCTATGTGTAAAGATGAACCAGGATACAATAACTTCACCTGCTTATGTAGATCTGGATATACTGGGCTCGATTGTGATATCACGGTTAGTATTTTTTATGTATTAATATTTTGTAATGACTGTACCTATTCGTGGTATTATTATATGAAATCTTGAGTGTTTCAGCAGAATCAATATTCTTATTTTTTTTCTTAAGTACATAAGCATGCAAAAAAGTGTGGTTTTACTAACTTCGATTAAAACATTTTGAATATTTTCAGATTGATCCATGCTCAGCTAATGGAAATCCTTGCAAGAATGGCGCATCGTGCACAGCCTTACAGCAGGGTAGATATAAATGCGAGTGTTTGCCAGGGTGGGAAGGTCAACTTTGTGAAATCAACACTGACGATTGTATTGAAAAGCCTTGCCTTCTAGGCGCTGCTTGTACAGATTTAGTTAACGATTTCAGTTGTGCCTGTCCTCCAGGATTTACTGGTAAAAGATGTCATGAAAAGATTGATCTTTGTTCAAATGAGCCTTGTAGGCACGGAATATGCGTTGACAGACTATATTCTCACCAATGTGTTTGTGACCCTGGATGGACGGGGCCCTCTTGTGATATCAACATAAACGAATGTATTATTTCACCATGTGAGAACGGAGGACGTTGCTTAGACGGTATTGACGATTTCACATGTAATTGCGAAGTTGGATATACAGGAAAACGTTGCCAGCATACGATTGACGATTGCGCGTCAGAGCCTTGTCAAAATGGAGCAACGTGTTTGGATCAGATAGATGGATTTGTTTGCAAATGTCGACCAGGATTTATAGGCCAGCAATGTGAATCGCCGATTGATGAATGTTTCAACGAACCATGCAACCCTGCTGGTACATCAAAATGCATTGATTTAGATAACAAATACCAGTGTGTTTGCCGAGAAGGTTTTACGGGAGAAAATTGTGAAACTAACATTGATGATTGTGAATCTGATCCATGTTATAACGGTGGATCTTGCAAAGATGAGATCGGAAATTATAGATGTATTTGTCAACCTGGTTGGACTGGGCACCGATGTGAACGCGATATAGGCAACTGCGAAAACTTACCCTGTCAAAATCATGCCCAATGTATCGACCTATTCCAAGATTACTTCTGTGTGTAAGTATAAAATATTTTAAATTAAAATTACACAAACTAAATTCAACAAGACCCTTAATATTTTATTTATGTTTTTAGGTGCCCAAGTGGCACAGATGGCAAACAATGTGAGACAGCTCCAGAAAGATGTATTGGAGATCCTTGTATGCATGGAGGAAAATGTCAGGACTTTGGTTCTGGATTAAATTGTACTTGTTCTTCGGACTACACTGGTATCGGTTGCCAATACGAGTTCGATGCTTGTGATGCTGGATTATGCCAGAACGGTGCAACGTGTGTTGATGATGGTGAAGGATATTCTTGCATCTGTGCTCCTGGATTCAAAGGAAAGAACTGTGACGAAGATATTGTTGATTGTAAAGAAAATTCATGTCCTCCATCTGCAACATGCATCGATCTTCCTGGTAGATTCTACTGCCAATGTCCATTTAACATGACTGGGGATGATTGTAGAAAATGTAAGAATTAATAACACTTTACACATAATCTGTCTTTGATGTAAAATATAGGTACTTTATTCTAAATCTAAAATAACGTGTTTTTATTGCAGCGATCAGTGTAGATTACGATCTTTACTTCAGTGATCCACAGCGTTCCAGCGCTGCACAAGTGGTGCCATTTGATACTAGTTCTACAGACAGTTTAACCATAGCTCTATGGGTACAATACACACAACAAGATGAAGGTGGAATTTTCTTTACAGCATACAGTGTGAGGTAAAGTATCCAACAAACCGTTCTTTAAGACTTATAGTTTTTTCTTTTTTAATGGTATAGGAGGGCAAACGAGCAGTCGGGGCCATTTTCATGACTACCGACGCCCACAAACATCCGCATAGAGACTATGCAGATGCGCTGCCCTCCTTTCTCCTCCTAGTTTGAAAGTCGTTGACAATTTACATAAAATTTCTTTTCAGTAATTCACATATCGCGCTTAACAGAAGAACAATAATTCAAGCACACTCGAATGGGGTACAAGTATCTTTATTCCCAGAACTTCAAGACGTTTATTTAAGTTTTGGCGAGTTTGCCACGATTAATGACGGACAATGGCATCACGTTGCTTTGGTCTGGGACGGGAACAAAGGTGGCGAATTAACGCTTATTACCGAGGGATTGATTGCCAGCAAATTAAAAGGATATGGCAGCGGAAAAACATTACCAAAATAGTAAGAGTGGTTTACATAAATATTTTTATTCATATTGAGTAGCAATAGATAGATGTTTATAAATATATTTTAATTTTTTCAGTGTTTGGGTTACACTGGGAAAACCACAATCTGATAATCCAAAGGCCTACACAGAATCTGGATTCCAGGGACATTTAACGAAAGTACAAATATGGAATCGTGCCCTGGATGTAACTAATGAGATCCAAAAACAAGTCCGTGACTGTAGAACTGAACCTGTCCTACATAGTGGATTAGTACTCACCTGGGCCGGATATGAGGATATTCTAGGTGGAGTAGAGCGGATAGTGCCATCCCACTGCGGCCAAAGGATATGTCCAAATGGTTACGCTGGTCCCAAATGTCAGCAACTTCAAGTTGACAAAGAACCACCGAGAATTGACCGTTGTCCTGGAGACTTATGGGTAATCGCTAAAAATGGATCGTCTATTGTCAGCTGGGATATGCCTGTATTTAGCGATAATGTTGGAGTTACAAGAATGGTGGAAAAATCCGGACATAGGCCAGGACAGAACCTTGCCTGGGGAGCGTACGAAATCGCTTATGTTGCATATGATGCTGCCGGAAACGCAGCCACATGCGCATTTAAAGTGACAGTCTTGTGTAAGTATATAATAAGAATCTTATGGATGTTTCAGAATGTTCTCGAACATAATAATTTTATTCCCAATTTTTTTTTAGCCGAGTTCTGTCCATCACTTCCCGATCCACTCGGAGGTTACCAGTCTTGTCGAGACTGGGGTGCGGGAGGTCAATTCAAGGTTTGCGAAATAGCCTGTAGGGATGGCCTCAGGTTTTCACAGCCTGTGCCACCTTTCTACACTTGCGGGGCTGAAGGTTTTTGGAGACCTACACCTGATCCAACCCTACCTCTCGTATACCCTGCTTGCTCGCGTAAGTCTTTATCATAGTAAATATGAATTTTATGATGTATCTATAAATTATTCTCACTAGAAGCAAAAGATCAGAAAAATATCCAAGGAATAAGTCACCGACAGACAAAATAATTACTGTCTATGAGACTTTTGTAGGCTCTAATGGCTAAAAATTCAGCGCTTAACTGAATATAGCCGATATTACTTTATAAAAATTATATTAACCAAATGCTACATAAATAATATCATATGGATTATATTATTTAAACTCCGGCCGCTGAGAGAATGCGTTCCTGACACATCGTGACCGAATTGACGACGTAGCTATGAAATGGCGTCTAACTTTACGATAAAATTATTATTGCTATATTTATTGTTACTATATTGTTGTTACTACGTTGTCCTAGTAAGTAAAGTAACGGCATTAACAATGGTATTATGTCAACCGACAATGTTATAATTTTACTTTTCAATAACTTGGAAAATAAAATTTTATTAATCTACACTAAGCGCTGTTACAAAGTTATGTCAAGACACTGCTTTTGTAGTGACGTGACAAAAATAACAGACAATATAACTATTTATAACGTAATCTGCTGTTATATATTATACTTGATATAAAATAATACGATTTTCTTTCTAATGATTATAATTTGATAATAATATACGATCAATTTCATATTATTATAACAGTACGATCAAACCTCACCGAGGAAGGCAAGCGATTCACATAGCGATTTCGATTAATGGAGGTAAAACTGCTCTATCGAAAATTTTAAAAAATATTGAATTTTCATACAAGAAACCGACAAAAGAAAAATTATATTATAACGTTACGACATAGTTTTGAAACGATTAAGTTTTTTAAGGGAAGCCAAAAAAATTGATAATTGGGAAAGTGTTGTTTTTATTGACGAGACATGGCTAAACGCAAATCATACGGTTTCTCGCTCTTGGACGGATGACACACAGGCCTCGACGTCGAAAGTACCAATGGGTAAAGGGGCTCGACTAATAGTATGTCATGCTGGTTCTGTAAAATACGGTTTTGTGGAGAACGGCTTACTGACATTTGAATCCAAAACAACTACAGACTACCACGAAGAAAGGAATACTGCTGGAAAACAGAAATACACCATCTGTGAAAATTTCAATTGTCTAACTATCATAGTTCATGAGATTACAGCCTGGTAACAGACGGACGGACGGACGGACATCGGAGCCTTAGTAATAGGGTCCCGGTTTTACCCTTTGGGTCCGGAACACTAAAAAGAAGAAATAGTAGCTTGGTTATAAGAAAAGGGTATTGACGCAAACATGCAAATGCTAAAAGCAGAATTATTTAAATTAATTAAAGAACACAAATCTGTAAATGTTCGATATGAAATAAATGAACTGGCTCTGGAATACGGTCATCGAGTTATAAAATTACCACCTTATCATTGCCAATAAAACGCGATTGAGCTAATCTGGGCTCAAATTAAAGGTTATGCAGTGCGTCATAATAACATCTCCGCCATTCAGCACAAAGAAGATGATGACTCTATTAAAAGAAGCCTACGGGAAAGTTACGAAAGATGACTGGGCGAAGGTGGTCAAAAAAACCAAAAATCTTATTTACAAAGATTTTGAGCAAGATATCAAAGTTGTTAAAATATAATTGACAAAAATATAATTATACATGTAGGTGACGATGACGACGAAGACAGCACGTCCTCAAGTGAAAGCGAACCTGAATAAACATGTTCATTTGTATTTAGATATTAAATACTTCTAAATGAAACTCTCGCATTTATCTTTTTCTTAAACACATTCCAAATAATTCAAATAAAATAAATTCAGACAATCAAGTATTCAAAATAATACAATCCAAAATAGTTACTTTTTTCCCATCACTAGTCATGACTATTTGACACATGTTAGAAACGCATTCTCTCAGCGGCCGTACTTTAGTCTCTTTTTTCATTTCAAATCACATCACACACAAAAATCTAATCCAAAGCAGTTTCTCTCTTTTAATATTTACATTTGATCTAATTTGACATGATTTCGACAGCTGCTTCACCGGCTCAACGCGTCTTCAAGATATCAATGATGTTCCCTAGCTCCGTACTATGTAACGACGCAGGTCAAGCTGTCCTCAGGCAGAAAGTACGAAGCGCTATAAACCAGCTGAACAGAGACTGGAACTTCTGTTCATATGCTGTTGATGGTAAGGATATGTTTAGAAGAACTTTTGTTATTATAGACATAGTGTCATTTTGCATTACACCCGAATTGGGTCGGCACAATCAGGGAGATGCCTGTTACTCAGACGTTGCCATAAATAACAATTACGCTGTCTCGTTTCATGCATGTACGAGTTTCCGGTGGCCCGTGGGGCGGATAGGAGGAACAAGGCTAATGCATCTATATAACCTGTATGCGCGTGTTTATGTGCGTCGGCTATCATCAAAAAACCTTAACTTTTTGCTCTCCAATATTATAAAAAATAAACGATATGAAAAGACGATATGATAAATTAGTACATATTTAGTTTAAGGAAGTAAATTATTCAAAAAAATCTGATAGTGATGGTTGTAGTCCTAACAACGCCTATCGATATTCGCATAATCAAAGAATAATTAGTAAATGAGTTAAGATTTATTAGGGGACCCCGAATTCCCATAAACCATAAACTATAGTGGTCACATTACGCTCCATGTACTGTGTTATTATCCTAAAAAGTTTTGTCCTCTCTAGTTTTCAGCTGTTAAATATTTCATATCTAATGTCTATCCAAGGTACACGAGAATGCAAGGAGTTGGATATTAACGTGAAGTGCGACCATCGTTCTAACACTCGCCAGACAAGACAAGTATCCAGCACGCCTACTACGAATGCAGAAGACACATACGTACTAGACGCGATCATTCCAGTAGAAGAGTGAGTATCAAAAATTTAGAATTCGTAGAATAGTTACAACGTAAAAAAGAGAATAAAAAAAAATAGCCACATTAAAATAGTAGTTGGAATTGAAGGAGCAATGACAGAGAATAATAAGGTGTTGGAATTAGATATCTACATTAAAGTCTCAATGTCTATAAATCTGGTGTCGACGACGTCATTGGGCCTTCAATCGTACTAAGAGGTAAAGGTGGGTGGAGAGGGGTAAAAAGGGAAGCAAGGGGCGCATCACATTCCAGAGAGCGTAAATACCGAGTAGAATATTTACATGCATATATTGCACATCAACAGGCTAATGATGACAAGAAGGCACTAGATTAACTAAATGTAGCACTGGTTTGCGAACATTCACTGAATACTATCGAGCATGACTTTAACACTTGCATGTATTTATCTGGCACATAGGGCACGAAGCAGTAGAGAGGGAAGACAAGCAGGAGACCAATATAGCATCAACATCTCGTTCCCGTCCGTTAAGTGAGTACCCACACTTAATACACTTTGCACCGATGCACAGATAATAACTTTAAGTGTATTATATATTTAAAGATATTATCTAAACGCCAAATAGAGATAAGTGGTTGGCGCTCGCTTTTATTTTCATGAGCATTCTTAATGTTAAACGCTTTTTGCAAAAAGTAATTTGATATTACTTCTAAGCTATTTATAAATAACTGTTTATCCTCCGTAATAGATTGTATTTATAAATAATTTATTATTTTGATTATAGTAACCATAGAAACTTAACGTAAAATTCTGTATAAAATTTATTAATTTCTTTTCCATACTTACTTGTCGTAAAAAGCCAGTTTATTTTATTACTTGAATTTTGTTTGTTCTCATAACTTATTCAATTGCCTTTTAAACTCTTTAAAATAAGTCGATTCCCTGCAGCTAATCAGGAAAAAAACATTGTTCAATGATTGCCAAATATCAGACTTGTTCAGACATCAGGCCCGTATCTTACTAGAACCTTTTACACGAGTATCAGTACTCATATCTTGTGTGTTGAGTATATTATAATTACTATAATAGTAATCGTCATATTTTTAACTTTACTTCTTATTGTAGCGACCCAGTTATCCACGGAAGCAACAACGAGCGCTCGACTGTCAAACGATTGCTCGAAAAACTCATCCTCGAAGACGAACAATTCGACGTACGAAACATTCTACCGAACACTGTCCCTGACCCGGCCAGTCTGAAACTGGAGTCAGACTACGCTTGTCCAATGGGACAAGTGGTTATGGCGCCTGATTGCGGTAATTACAAATATATTATTTTAGCGCGCATACATTACATACGAGCAACCAAGCCCCTGGGGAATAGGGTGGCGAAGACCCGCTACAAAATGAAGAAATTTCACAAACCCATTGGGAGACATTGCTAACTAAAAACGCACTGAAAGACTTCTCCACATAATTCAATTTATACACACGTCGAAAATTCTTAAACTCTATTATACGAAAAAGAAAATCAACTATCTGAAAAACGTTTATAAAGTTTCTCTTGTTTCGTTTTTCTACCGCAAACTTTTGCTGGTTCAATAATGCAACGTCAAAACAATGCACGTAATATTTACATTTCTCAGAAAATTAAAATTATATTACTTATTAACGAAAACGCAAAAGTCAGAAATTATTTAATAGTAAATCAAAGCTAAATCTCAATATTGAAATGTGTTTAAGTTCAAACCTTAGTTGCACAAGCCCAAGCATCGGGATATATGTTTTATGTAAACTAAACCAAATGCATAGATCACGTCTCTATAACAGTTTGCACAAGTAAATTGTTGTTTGATTTAGAGCAACCGTGGTCTGGTAATTCAAGATTAATATCGACTGAGGCTAAATGGAATCGGACCTACACACATCTGGCATTTGTAGGGTTGCCATTCGTCTGACTGGTTTATCTCGTTATTTTACACATAGAAAGTAGATTTCTTAATAGTTAATTTCATTAATAAGAAGTGGTTTATTTTTTTCCCAAGCATAATATAAAATTATACTCAGATATTTTAGTCTTGCCATCTGGCAACCCTACATAGGCCTTATAATACTAGACCTAATGTGAGTTCGGCGAGGCTGAAATGAAATTTCATTCGTAACTACCTCAGAATTATAGTCTTGTTTATGTGAAATTACTAATTTGATGGCTATTCGGGGTGCCTGTTCCTATACACAATGGACAAATTAAGGCTAGCGAACGTTAAGATTTTTCTCTTTTCGTGTTTGCATATTTCCTCATGGAAATGACTAAGTAATCTAAGTACACATAAAAAAAATATTACAGAGCTGAATGATGCCAAAGAAATTAAACCCGTAACCACTAGGCTCGCAATCCCAATATATTTCCAACAAGAACGTTAGATAAAACTTATAAATGAAAATATTTGTAATTTCCAGTGTCGTGTTCCGTCGGTACCTTCCTGGACTCGGCGAGCGACAGCTGCCAGCCCTGCCCGGCCGGCTCCTACCAGTCCGAGGCTGGCCAGCTGCAGTGCACCTCCTGCCCCAGCATCGCCGGACAGCCCGGGGTCACGCAGACCACCGGCGCCAGGAGTGCCGCGGACTGCAAAGGTAATAAAATTGTTTCGCCGTCGCTGAACTTTTGCCAATGATTCTAGGTATCCCAAAGTCCTTTCAACTCACAAATGAAACAGATGAATTTGGCAGAAATAAGCATACGTAGAAAGAAAAAGTTGACATAAAAGGAATCTAACATATTTTTTGTTTTTAACTTGTTTTTTGTACTTGAAGGATTTTTACCTACATAACAAAATATAGCAATTTTCTCTCTAATGCCTCTATGGCGACATATCTTATGCGACATATCTAATATTATTATAAATGCGAAAGTTTGTATGTTTGTTTGTTTGTTACTCCTTCACGCAAAAACTACTGAAACGATGTTCATGAAATTTGGCACACACATAGAGACTCACTTGGATTAACACATAGGATAGTTTAGTAAACACAGGAGTTTTTGTCCCGAAAAATGTTCCTATGCCATGGATGATTTTCTATTTTCCATGGGAACGAAATTTACACGTAAATATATAATTTAAAAAAATATGAGTTATCAAGTAACCATAAATAGTTTTGATTAAAACATCATTGGGCTTGAGGTGTTACAAACTACAGCAAATTCTAAATTCATTATATTTAGTAGCCAGAAGAGCGTCCAATTTACAAGTGTTGGGGCATTAGAGTCCTGGGCTTAATCTTAGTGTTTTTTTGATGCTATTATGTATTTATAAAATTTAATATTGTATATTTTGTGTTGATAATAAATAAAAAAAAATATATCGAAATTGTTTTTTCAAATGTTAATTTTCAACACCAGAGAGATGCGCGGCCGGCAAGTACTACGACGCCGAGGCCGAGCTCTGCAGGCCGTGCGGCCACGGCTCCTACCAGCCGCGAGAGGGCGCCTTCACGTGTGTGGCGTGTCCCCGAGGACAGACCACCAGGGCTACCGAGGCCGTGTCGGCGGCTGAGTGCAGGGACGACTGTCCTTCAGGTAAGTGCGACGAATACAAACTGAATATTATTTAGACTTAGAGAACATCTGTACCTACTGTGTTCAATCGATGTCAGTCACAACTTTCTAATCTAATTAGGATTTGATCGTTATAGTCAACACTTTTATTATTATGTATCATGTACTATGTATCATTATTACTAAACGGATTCCTTATCCACATTCGAAGACAAAATAATCAAATAAAAGACAATTAGTAAATTATGTCATGCGCGAATCTTCGTCTTCGTGAGTCTACTGACAAGGCAAGAGTTAAAACGAGAGCGAGATAGATTGATAGAAAGAGAAAAATACTAGTGTAATACCTACAACACCTATGACGTCATACAGGCGAGCAGCTAAGCAGCTCAGGCGGCTGCGAGCCGTGCCCGCGTGGCTCCTGGCGGGCCAACGGCGCGGGCGCGGCGTGCGCGCCGTGTCCCCCCGGCACCACCACCCCGCAGCCCGGCGCCGCCTCCCCCGACCAGTGCTCGCTACCGGTGTGCACACCAGGTATGATTTTTAAACATTATCTAACTCCGAACAGTTTTTTTAAAGCAGGAAAACCAGAGTTCTGTTGAATGACGGTTATTTCTTTTATGTACTGACTTCAGAGATATTATTAATTTAAAAATAATTGAATTTAGAGTAAGTATAGTGCTATAACAATATTTTCAAGCCTAGGAAAATTTCTTCCCAATTATTACCAAGAATTTGAATTATGTATTCCAAATAATGGAATAGGTAGATTACCTTACATGCCTACCGAGGATTATTTTGTAGAGGGTTAGTGGACCATTTCATATTCAATTACTAAGCGGCAGGAAGGCTTTCACAATTCCATATAAGCAGAACTAATGGTCTTACTTTCTTTTATAGTTTGGATATCGTGGATAGTAAATAATACCTACATTATCGTCACTGCGCATGCAAAAATCGCTATATATTTTTGATCGTCTTCGGTTTTCAATGAAGATTATTGTTATTTTCATACACACATACTGTAAAAACTGCTATGTGACAAATGCTAGATTTCAAAGAGATAACAATTGTAGCTTTGAGTCTATGTGACGTTGTGATCAATATTTTGCTCTTAAAGTAGGTAAGGTGTATAAAAACACACCTACTTTTACACGCACAACAACGTTACATTGCATATAAATATGCTTTGCTGTCTTAAAACACATCACCCTGCTGTAGATAAGTCGTGTGGAAATTGTGGCCAGAGGTAGTGGACCGCAAGCTTGGCTGCAGCTGCTGGGTCAGTGTTAATCTCGGTCGAATCAGCGTCGAGCTGTCGTGGCTGCAACATGTGACGTGTCTCCTCTGCGGTCGCACATGGATGCAATTGATGATTCCTTGAGTTTATGTGAATTTGACATTACAATAGAACTACTGTTTATATTTCATCGCGGTGTATTCAAGTAGTTTTGCGTCTGTAAAGATGGAATTGTAAAATTCAATAAACCACGATAAAATCCATATGGAAATTATAATAGTTATTCTGTATGCGAATGCGGTTTTATTACAATAATTTGATATTTAGCGTTATACTAATTTAGATTCATTCATTTGAAGTACATCGACTTCTTTTGTGGTGTGCGTTAGTTGGTAATTAAATATATCATTTGGTAAGGCGTGTTTACGTGCTTTCGGAAATTTTCCTTCAAAATTTTCCTTTTCGGAAACTTTCGGAAACAATACGTGCTTAAAATACATACAATAAATTCATAAATTTGGGCAATGAAGGTGGAATGACATCTAAAGGGTCTTAGTATGACATAATTATATTTAAATGTAAGTTAGATATTTTTGGAATGTGTTACACTACCGACCTATATAAAACTGAATATATTATAACAGTAGTCAAAGTTTATGCATTCACACGTCTGATACACCTGTCACATAAATAATCATGCGATCCATACAACACACACTGAAGCGTGTAAACATTGTTATTTTAACAAGTAGGTACTGTTCTCATAATAGGTATATTATCATACCAATATATTAAATGTGAAAAATTGTACGCATGTTTCTTAGAACTTCTGCTGAAATTTGACGCCGGTCACGATCATAATAGCCTTAATTAAAAAAAAAGTTGCTATACATTCCGAATAATGAATGTTTCTCTTGGGATACATTTAACACGGGCAAAGTGCGGGGCACAGCTGGTAAATGAATAAATAAACGTCCCTGGTAAAGATGTCGTGAGCACACTGATTCTGGAGTGGTTTTTGAAAACTTGGAAAATATCCCATTCTACATGCATGCATGCAGCATGGCAGTGCCTCTTACTAGAATTCCTCTAAATACTCAAAAAATGGGTGAATGAATAAATGCTCGAAATGCTGTTAATTGTTATGCAGACGAGTTACCCTATTCGCTCGCTCCGTAATAATAAAATCGAAAGTTCAGCCTTTGAGAAACCGATGCCGGACCAATTTTATTTTTATAACTGCCTATGTTCATCTGTTCCATGTGATTGTGTATGTTATTCCTTACGCGAATTCGCTAGTTCTAAATTTGCAAAATTGGCTAGTACTAAATTTGCAAAATTCACTAGTGCTAAATTTGCGAAATTCGCTAGTGCTAAATTTGCAAAATTCAGTAGTGCTAAATTTGCAAAATTCACTAGTGCTAAATTTGCAAAATTCACTAGTGCTAAATTTGCAAAATTCAGTAGTGCTAAATTTGCAAAATTCACTAGTGCTAAATTTGCAAAATTCGCTAGTGCTAAATTTGCAAAATTCAGTAGTGCTAAATTTGCAAAATTCACTAGTGCTAAATTTGCAAAATTCGCTAGTGCTAAATTTGCAAAATTCACTAGTGCTAAATTTGCAAAATTCACTAGTGCTAAATTTGCAAAATTCAGTAGTGCTAAATTTGCAAAATTCACTAGTGCTAAATTTGCATAATTCGCTAGTGCTAAATTTCACGTTTATCAATTCAATTGAGTCTCTCTACAATCCACATTTCAGGATCGTACCTCAACGTGACACTGAACACGTGCATCCAGTGCAAGAAGGGCACGTACCAGTCCGAGACCCAGCAGACGCTCTGCATACCCTGCCCCATCAACACCAGCACCAGGGAAGCGGGATCGGTAAGTCTTACTTCGGCTACTCCTCAACATACCTTTGTCAGACTTGAGAGCATATATAGTTAGCGTAACCGCTAACGTCGTCTACCGCTCAATATGCCTCCGCCCGAGTAAGGGGCAGAATTAGTCGGCCTCCGTCTACTGTTCAACTGTTTCGATCCCAGTAGGGTTCAAATAAAGGGCTCATTGAAAGAATCCTATTTTGTTTTTCATTTATTAATAGAGATGTCCTTCTAGGCTCTAGCCGAATTACGATTACCTACGGCGGATATCTTCAATATGACTATCCTATTACGTAGTACATATTGTAATCCATAATTATGACAAAGATACTAGAGCCATCATTATCCTACTGAGACCGCAGTCTGATAGGACCAGAAAGAAATCAGGCGGAGGACCGCAGGCTTGACATGGTATCTAATTCACGGGGATATAACACTGCGAACTTTGCTAAACATCTCAATGTATACCTAATATAATATTATAAGTACTAACCTGTTCCACAGAGGTCAGAGTCGGACTGCACCAACCCGTGCGAGATGAGCGGGCCCGAGATGCACTGCGACGCCAACGCGTACTGCCTGCTAATGCCGGAGACCAGCGAGTTCAAGTGCCAGTGCAAACCAGGCTTCAACGGCACCGGCAAAGTGTGCACCGGTAAGTACACTGTTCGCGATAACATTGCAGTGACGACATCAGCCTACGATCAATAAAATCTCTAATAACAACGATTTGACGAGCTATAGAGAATGGAGATCTATATACAAATTGTTGATTGTCCCAGTCGGCGATAAGGGCAAGATATACGAGTTAAGATCCTTACCAAGATTTGCTGTTGAAATATGGCTGGATGCGATAAATCTGCTTCGGGTCCAATGAGCTACTGTTAGGGATCAAAATCCTACTCGGGATCCAAAATCTCCGACCAGACCCAGACAGAAGAGCAGGCGGTTCTTCTTCGGTCTGCGTGGGATTGGTGGTTGTTTTTGATTTTTATTGGCTCAACTCGCATCGAAAGTTTCAGTGTATAGTGCGGGATTTTCGCTACATTCTCAAGTTTCTCAAGTGATATTAGCTACAGTAATAAAGATTAATTTTAAAATTATGTAGCGCGTAACTGCTCGCCATTTCGCCTCCAGCCGCCATCCCCGTGTTAGTCGAGCCGAGATTAGAAGATTTTATATTTAATAAACCCAAATAAAAATTTTATCGGCATTTAATGCCTCAGTTCTCTCATGACACTGTTGTAAAGTAGGCTAAGACTAATATAACCAAACCATTATAAATTAATGTATTTGTGAAGTAATATAAATTGAAAACCAACACCGGACTCAAACCCGCAACAAACAGTAAATACCCGTCGAGCGTGTAGCGGGTACACGCGTTAACAAGCCCTCGCCGTCATCGGCAAGAAGTGATTAATTACTGGTAACGGCCCTGTTGATTTATCATTATTGTTGCCCCAATCGCCGAGACTCCTACTGGATAGCGAAATATATAGACGCGATAATCGAACAATTTTCAGATTAGCGCAAAATTAATCGCTACTAAGTTACAAATTGGTTATTAAATTGCATCGCAAGTTTTTAGTTACTTCGTCAGCTATTGATTTTATCGTGGTCGTTCGCAAACGCATCACAAGCTATCTTGACCAAGCTTCGGCAATTGATTGTTAAGCCGTTACACAAGCATATGTCTGAAGCTAGTCTATCGAGCATCTTAACCAAGCGTCAAATAAGGATTGCCACGCTCTTTTGCAGACGTGATCAGGATTACCAAGCTCTTTCAGATATTGTATGGAGCATCATAACAAAGCGTCGGCTATTGATTATCTCGCTTTTGCAGACATGTGTCTGAAGCTATTCTATCGAGCGTCTTCAACAAGCATCATATTGATTATTACTCTTCTACAGATCTATGCCTCGACTTCTGCGACAACGGCGGCGACTGCGTGAAGGACAGCCGCGGCGAGCCGACCTGCCGCTGCACCGGCTCCTTCACCGGCCGCCAGTGCCGCGACAAGAGCGAGTTCGCCTACATCGCGAGCGGAGTCGCGGGAGGAGTCATATTCATCATATTCCTCGTGCTGCTTGTGTGGATGATCTGTGCCAGGTAACGTTATATTACAAGATACATATTAGCAATCTCCATC
Source organism: Calycopis cecrops (assembly GCA_001625245.1). NCBI lineage: Eukaryota > Metazoa > Arthropoda > Insecta > Lepidoptera > Lycaenidae > Calycopis > Calycopis cecrops. The sequence continues at coordinate 45,622 of LUGF01033534.1, read as the reverse complement.
GAATTCACTTGCGTAAAATTTGTACCAAAGAAAAGATAATACTATTTTTTTTCAAATCATACACATCACCAATCATTTGGAAATGTAATAAAACTAAATACCAATTTGCTGCCAAATTCCAATATCAGCGTTCCTTCA